>VWZG01007624.1:1219175-1238601 GCA_013396735.1 Grallaria varia
ACAACCTTCGCAGGCACAGAAAAGCAGTACTTCACTACAAACACTATAACCCACCTTCCAGAAAGGTGATAGTCTCAGGGTGATTTTTCCCCTGAGAAGGGAATTAAAATATAGTCTGCCAGCAAAACTCTGGTGAGGGACAGTGAAAAATTATGTGTGAAATTTTCCTACCCAACAGAGGAAAGCCCACTGTTTTTTCAGTATCCTTAAAGCCCCCCACAGTCCTGATATATCCAGGCTTGCCTATGAAATGAACTCAGACCTGAGTACACCAGTGTAATGCCTTGCTGCCTCCATATGGCTTTCAGCTTTTACCCTACCAGGGCTGTACTTTTAATTGCATAGTGGAATTAAAAGTAGGAATACAGTAATTTAGCTACAATCAGGCAGAGATGATACCTTCCGTAAAATCACATTGATGTTTTGCAGATGGGAAAAGAAAGGGGGAGAAGTTAAGAGAAGGAGAGAGCTCCCACTGAACAAGCTTTAGGAGAATACTTAAAATAGTAAATTTTTTAAAAGGAAACATGAGAAAACATGAAGAAATGCAGAAGATTCATGTATTTTTGCCAGAAAACTGCAGAGAGGAGAATTTTGAAAAAGAGGGAAATTCGGGAAAGCCCGGAATTAGTCCTAGTAGGATTGTGGAAGAGCGCAGATAACCTGTAAAATATGAAGCAGCAAAGTGCTGTAGGATTAGGCCCTAAGCATCTTCCTACCTCCCTAAGGAGTTTCCCTAAAGGCTGTAAGCTAAGTATACATTCATCTTTTTCTCTAATGTTGAAGTAGCCATGATGGTAACACAGCCCAGAAGTCGCACACGACACTAAAACACTGCACACAGGGATTATTTTTGCTGTAATGGAAATTCCTGCACTATTAAGGAGAAACAAAGAATCTTTAGAGGATGCTAAGAGTAAAGCCTCATCTCTGTGACAATTGAGTACTTGGCCCTGTTAGAAGGGTTATCAATCAGAAAAGGTACCAGTCATGGTGTTTCTTGTGATCTGAACACCTTTCCAATAGGAAGCTGATTAATACCAGAGATTCATTTTCCATGTGTCACTGACCAATCTTTAGAAGAATTTTAGTCACTACCAAACTGACACAGGCACAAACCAGTGACCTGGAGGCAAAAGAACTTGGATTACCTTACCAGTCCTCTGATCCACCCAGACCCTTGAATACCTAGCTCCATTTCTACTTTTTACCTGTTGTGCAATTGGGTTTAATACCTATATAGAACTTGTTGAGCATAACTTGCTTAGTGTTAGCAACTCAATTTGCTGAAGATTTAGTCCTGCAAAAAGCTCCAAAGCTGGTCCAAGCCACAGAAGTTAAACTCAACAACAGAAGATGCAACCTTAGGGATAAGAAAAGAAAAAGCCCACCTAGAGACAATGCAAGGAGGCAATGAAGAATGGGAAGAACCCAGACCCTAATGTTATTACTGGTCCGAACTCCTGCACAAGGGGTGGGGAATTCAGGCTGCAAGAGTATAATTGCCCAGGGATTTCTTTGTTCAAGGTTCCAGTTTGAGCTGCAGCACTATTATTAGAAAGGACTTTTACAGAAGAATCTCTTTTCAGTTTATGGATTCAGCACAAACAGAGTTGAACCTTTTATGGTGGCTGGCCTGCATAATTTCTATAATATACAGAGGATCAACCACTACAGAGACACAATATGAAATAACATTCAATGGTCAATCACCATCTATTTGGGTCAGGTTTACCTGGCTCTTGCCATTGATTATATTAAATGCAATAATTCCCTGAAGAAATTGAACCCCCTTGCACATCAAAGCATTATTAGAATTTTTTATTGCCTGCTATATAAAAATTCTTCTGCAGGCAAAATGTTTATGACAAAGTAAATTTATAATAAAGTAAAATGTCTGTATTAAGGGACAAAATGAAAAACAGAGTGAAAAAAAGAACAAATTCAATTACATATTTGAACCTCTAAAGGTAAGAGGTGAAAAAAAATCTCAGAAATATGAGGAAAATTTTTTAGTAAATGTTGTGTTTCAGATTCCCATTAAAAAAACATTACTTTTTGCTGAACAGATGACAATAGCATTTTTTCTTGAATTTCTAAGCCACATAAATATATAGCAGACTCTTAGGTTTTTTAATTTACTTGAAGATATTTTCCTTAATAATCCTTCCTTTAAAGATATTTCACTGTTTTAGCTGTTATCATTTTGCCAATTTCAAGTCTAGTTGCTAGAAATCAGTTTTGCAGATCTCATTTCTTCATGTTGGTGTCTGTTTGTAATTCCACTTCCATTTTTACGACTGGGCCTCTTAAAAAAAACCTGACAGAAAACAGGGCTTTTCCTCTACCTGTTACTGATAACAAAGTAATACAGCTGTTAGCATTAACAATCACCCATAATACTTTTTATTCTGTTCCTCTATAGCTGGTTATTCTTACAGGATGCCGATGGTCCTCCAAGGTTTTATACTAGTAGACTGATGATCCTTTTGATGAAATAAATGGTGCACACACCAAATCTCTATTTTAATTGGAGGTAGCACAGATGTAAATTCAGAAAAAAAAAGACAATATAGCACTGAGTACATCCACTGAATCATCAGTCTTTTAATACAAACATATTTAATACATAGACGGATGCATACAAACTTACTACATACTTTACTGATAAGTAAATAGAGATTTATAAATATAGTTTCTAAATACACACAGGTCTCAGGCCTTGTAAAGAGAAGCATTCCTTTTCTCACAAGTGAGGAAAGGAAAGAGAAGGAGGGAAAGGGAACAGCTCAGAAGGCAGCACAACACATGTCTAATGCCCTTTGAGATATGTATATATATAGCCAAGAAGACCTGCAGCCTGGGTGTGTTTCTTGCCACCCACCCGTGAGTTCTGACAGCTGTATAGTGTTCCCAAAATACAAACTTCCTTTCTTTCTTAAAAGTCCATGGCTTAGCCTTCGGATTACTTGTGTGAACACTGAAGATTCCAGCACCTCACCCTGGAGAAGCATCAGGAAGTCACAGCGCAGCAAAGGGCTGATAGCCTGTACTTCTGAGGACTTTGATTATGCCATGAAAAAGATATCTAGGAAGAGGAAAGAAGTGAGATTAGAAAGCAGAACAAAACAAGAAATGCACTTATCTATAAAAAAGGGGGAAAGAAAGGGGGGAAAAAAGTGGGAAAGAAGGAAACTTTAAAGTAGCAGCAGTTCTGCAGTGATGGTTATTTTCTCCCAGGGAGGAATCCAGAAAGGGGCACGAAAAACCACAAGATTTGGAATGTAACAGGTATAAATGGAAAGGAGAGGTAATCAGTAGTAGTATTCAAAATACAGCACTAATGAAGAAAACATTGAGGAAAAACTGAACAAAACCCCAAACTATCAAAGATAATAAATTGAACAAAAAAAGTAATGGGAAAAATTCCTTTACGTAACCAAGCAGTTATGCATGGGTGACTTAGTGTTCATATCACCGCCTCTGAATATTAATTGAACTGCAAGAGGAAATTGGAATTATACTGTAATCTGCTGAGTAAACATCAGACTATGTGACTGGTCTGGAAATACCTATGACTTCAACATGTTCATTAGGAAGACTTTGAATTCCTGTAACCTGTCTAACAACAACATTTTACCCAATTTTCCTTCACAGCTGCATTGATAACATGGGCTGAGCTATGTAACTGCATATTTATCACTTATCAACTGCAACTGCACTGAATTTGAGATTTTTTTATGTTGATTTGCGTTAGAATCATGTACAAAGTACATGATTTGTGAATACAAAATCAATAGAAATGGCAATGCTTCTGTAGAGAACTATGGCTTAGCAAACATTACATTTCACTTAAAACTTCAGAGACCCTTCACTTGACCTGCTCCGACACCTCCAAGTCCTAACAGAATCATCAAAATAGGATGCCTGAGAATAATTTTAAACCTAGCCAACACAATTCAAAATCCTAGTTCGCATTGCAATCAAGGATCTGCAGAATATTTTATAAACTGGGCAAGTATCCATACATTATATTACAGATGATACAAGTGAAGTAATTATATTAGTAAAGCAGGACATTTATGCTTTGTTTCTGCCTGCATAAAATCATTTGGGAGTATTATTAGTCTCAAAGACAACAAGCTTTATTAATTCTGAGTCTGATTAAGAAATCTGGCACAAATCCTCAGAAAATTAGGGAAAGTTTACATGGAAAAGTGATTATAACTGTTGTCTCTGTTCAAAGCCTCATATGAGATGCATTGGATTGAGAAGTTCAGTGTATGAACATCCAATGATGTCCCTAATTTTGGAATCTGATCATAAACTTTGATCCAATGTGGAAAATAGTGACTAGAAACTTAGAACTGAAAATTACCAATACAATTCTATTAAATTGTTTTAATATTAATCAGAGCCAGTGTTATAATGCATTTTAAAATCTCTATATACTTTCTATAATAAATAATACACAGGAAAGTGCTCTATCTAACCTGAACTGAACCAACATAAGCTCAGTAAGTTAATATTACAAACTATCAGTGAACTGTAAATCTACAATAAGATCTTTCTTTAGTCCTTCAGGTTTTCTTGCTACAATCTTGTTAAAATGAGCCAAATGAAAAATCAGGCCATGAAAATTTAGAATTATGCAACCAATTACCTCTCTGAAATTAAACCCTAGGGTTCGAAGTCTTCAAAGGGACCAAAAAAAAAAATTGCTTTGGTATTTGACATTCAAATTGTAAAATTGCGTAAAACATTTCTCTCTATGAAATTTTTAACATTTCAAGCAAAGGTTGCATTTTGTTAATATTTATTACCCCACTGCCTTTGCAGTTAAAACCAATCCGAATCTGACCTTCAGGTAAAGGTGAGCGCCTTCCTCATGAGTCTCCTTTTATATAAAGGGAAACTTAAATTTGAGCCAATGCATTTTCAGACTCAACAAAGACAGGGCTTTTTCTGCTTTACCTTTCTGTTCAAAAAATGAACACCCATAAATACCTCCAGATTACTTTAAATATTATGTTTTATCTTGTAAATGGACACATCTTTTCAAGAAAATGGTTACCTGAAGACAGAAAGATCTAGTAAATATTGACCACACATACTGCAATTTTATTGCAAATATGTGGTTTTGTACTTACAGGAGGAAATATCACAACTCCCAGTTCTACCATATCAGCTTCACTTTTCCCTCATTGACCACATACTCCTGTACTGCTGGAAGCCATAAGTCTTTTCCAGGGTATGTAAAGACACTTCTCAGTTACAACTTTCTGAAAGTAAGTGTAAAGGGTCTTGCCTCTTAATCACAGAATATACCAAGTTGCAAGGGACCCACAAGGGTCCTCAAGTCCAACTCCTGGCCCTGCACAGGACCATCCCCAAGAGTCACATCATGTACCTGAGAGTATTGTCCAAATGCTTCTTGAACTCTGTCAGGTTTGGTGCTGTGATCACTTCCCTGAGAAGCCTGTTCCAGTGTCAAACCACCTTCTGCATGAAGAACCTTTTTCTAATATCCAAACTAAACCTCCTCTGACACAACTTCAGGCCATTCCCTTGGGTCCCGTCACTGGTCACCACAGAGGAGAGATCAGTGCCTGCCCCTCGTCTTCTTCTCACGAGGAAGTTGTAGCTGCAGTGAGGTCTCCCCTCAGTTTCCGCTTCTTCAGGCTGAACATATGCTCCTCGTACAGCGCCTCATACTGAGAGCATTTACTTCACATTTTCCCTTCTTCCAAAACAAGTTCAATTATGTCCAGGTTGTACGTCTATAAAATTACTAATATTTTTTAAATATCCTGGATTACTAAATAAATATCATCAGTGTATATCATGAAAAGTTCTAGATGGTACCGTATTTAAATAGAAAAATGAGAGGGTCATCCTCAACAGACGCCATGAAACAATTACAACGCTAGAAGGAAGCAGTTGTCTGTAGCTGCCAGTGACATCCACTAAACTCAGCTAGAGGCCGAGTATGATGACAGCTAGGGTACTCATTACAGTTCATTGCAACAACTGATAACGAGTGCCTGCGATCACGCAGAATCTTCACACAAAATCAGCATTTCTCACCTGTTGGTGATGGTCTGATCATACCTAGTCTGGGCACTGATTTAATTTTCTCTGGGACTTCAAAACAACTATTGGAATGGAAATAACTATTTTCACAACTCCGTTTGTAATATAAGAAGGTAGAGAAGATACAATTTAAATTATTGTATCCTGGCAACAAAGGTGCAGTCAAATTTTCAATTCATAAGAGGATTGAGCTCTTTCATAAACTGGAGTTGGAAAAGCCTTTTGACTAGCAAGGAAGCTGAAACCTTCAGTATTTATTACAACAGGAAGACAAGTTCTTTTCACTAGTAATAGCTTAGCCCTAACACAGCAGGGTCTCAGGAAATACTTGTAAAGTTAGTAGGTAGACTGACAGCATAATCCCTGAACAACTGCAAGTAATCAATGAAAGAAAAATGACCCAAACTGCGTGATTAATTTCCCAGCAGCGTTCCCAGATAAATTAATGATGTTGCAGTGAAATTAAACCACATTGTCCACATCTTGCATTTCTTCCTACATGAACAAGAAAACAAACAAGCTATTATTAAATAGGGAAAGTAATTAAAATTGTAATGCTTTTAAATTATGAAGTCAGTTTCCTGGAAGCACTTGCCACGTATATTAAGAAAAATATGTTTTAAATTCATTACTAGTGAAAACCTGGTGGTCTTAGGTAATCATCCAGCCTAGGAATCTGCCTCAAAAAAAAAAAAAAAAAAAGGAATTGTAGCAAATGTTCTACTTTGAAAAAGAAGTATTTCTAATCTCTGTAAATTTCAGCTCGAACAGTTGTCTCCTATTTAATCTCAAAATACTTACATTCATGAAAAAATACTACCCTTGAAGACATATCAGATGGGATATAAGTGCACAGTATTTTAGCATAAATAGGATGGAAAGAGTTCATGTGAATGTATTCTATACTACAGAACTTGCTGTATTATTTAAAAATCACTCAACATTTTCATGCAATAAATGCTGATCATAACTGATAAGTCATCATCATCATGGCGAGGCTTCGTGAACGAAGATTTGGGAAGGGCTCTCCCCACGCTTGCTGCAAGCGCGCTGATGGCTAAAGAGGCCAATGCGAGATAGGCAAGTCTGGTTGCAAAAGGCACGGCAGAAAGTCTCCATAGGAGGTGTTGTAAATCCGTGGAGAAGATAACTGATAAGTAATGCCACAGTAAAAAGGTAGAAAGGGAATCCTCACTAATATGTTCTTATAAGACCATGAAATTTTAAAATTTATTTGGCCCTCTACAGCAACGAGCGGTTTTAGTGGTCAATTTCTGTATTTATATTATCTTGCTTTGTTTCTCCAACTGATGCCAAGCCACAAGGTTAATTTTAATGCTTTAACTCACTGAACAGATTAAAGCAACAGCATGAGCAAATGAAAGAAACAGCTTTCTCATCAGTAGCAGGAACACGCAAAATTTTCATGTAGTAATTTGGTAATAAAAAAATTCTTCTAACAACTATGCTTTGTATATTACATCTAAAGAAAGGAAAAAAACAAACAAACAAAAACCAACAAAAGGGAAACATGAAATTCATCACCCTACTGGCCATAAAGCTCACACTGTTTCCCTGCAAACATTCCCGGCAAATAGAGAGTCATTGCAAAAAGCATTTTTCCACTTTCCTTGGAAAAAAACAAAGTCTTTGCTACCAACATCTCTCTAACATCTGTGTTTAAACCCAGCTGCAGAATACATAAAAACTCCTAGGACATGCAAAATCTCCAAGGCTATAGTCTCAAAGTTATGGTATCCCAAAATATTTTATTCCCACAGGAATTATGATAATGATGGATGCCTTCTATTTTGCTATATAGTATTTCTAAAAATCCTTGCTCTGAGAATTAATATATGGTTAATGTTAATATACCATTAATATATGAACCAGGCATAGATCCCTTAGTTCAGGAGAGTATAACTGCTCATGTATAAATCAAGTCCAGTTGCAACTTTATCTTCCAGGACAGCAGTGAGTATAAACAAGTCACTGTTATTATCAGGCAAGCAAACTGTTATTGTCAGTCAGACACACAAGTATGATCAAAAATAAATTACTTGAAAACAACTGATTTAATTTATAAGTAAGTTGGATCAAGGCCAAACTCATAGCAGAATGAAGGAGTGAAATATGTTTTCAGGTAGTTCTCTCTTGCTGCATTTTAAATAAGATTTACTTCCCTGGAAGAGGAGCTGATGTGTGCACAGCTCTGTAACTCACAATATTGAAACAGTCCCAGTAAAGAAGAGTAATTGCCTCTTGTACACAAATGGTTCTCTGCATGCTTGTATGGTCTTATAGTGTTCTGGGACAAACTAGTTGAAGTGTCATAAAAAACCCTCCGTGACATTATAAATGTCGAATAGGCAAAATGAATAGATGCAGAGTGCATAGAATAGTACAACTCATAAGCATTATCATGTCAGCCCTTTACAATTTTTGCTGAATAGATAGCACATGATGTATACAGTATAACAGTCAATTAGGGGCTGAGTGAGCTGCAGACATAAGGATCTACAACCCATCAGCATATGTTTTAAATATCATGATAACATTTCTCTTTCACTCATTATTATCTTAATTTTCTGTTTGTATTTCTCTCTCATTGTTTTTTAAAGTTAATAAAACATTGAAGTAACACCTCCATTTTGACTACAATGATGCAAACTTTTAAATCAGCACAGGCTACAAGGTAAGCATTAAAAATACTACTTGCTTTTTTTAATTTGATTTTATCAATTAAATTCTGTGCATTTTCTAACAAATTAGGTTTAGCAGTTGAACAAAATGCCTGCTGTAACTCCAGGTAGCAGAAAATAAGCTGCCTCTAGGAAGAAATTTATTAAACTTGTCAATCCCCACCGAGACCCACACTGAACTCAGAATTACACAGCATGCATGCTGTATCCAGAAGATCATGATTTGCCTTTCAGTCAGATACTTCCTGCTGCTGGAGAAACTTAAGCTGCATTCCCTGAAACATGTTGTTCAGCCTGAGAATTATTGCACTGCCATAGTTACAAGGTAAAATATATGGTAGTCTCAGAGGGCTACCAAAAAAAATTAAAATTGGTGGTTTGAGAAGAAAAATTACCTCTCTATTTGGAATTTTAAATATATATGAGACCTTTTGCACTTATGCGTTCTACACGTCTATAAAGTTTACCTGAGGAACTCATAAACACCATAATAGTGACCTACTTCACCTGCAGTGTACCGAATGTGGTCCAACAGCTTGTAACACATTACTGTTATCTACCAAAGACATTACAAAAAATTTTCTCAGACATTAGTTCATTACTATAGCAACTACAAAAAATTTTCTCAGACATTAGTTCATTACTATAGCAACCCTCTTAAAATAAGAAATTATGTTTTTCTCAAGAGAAACCATGTAGATTGAATGTCTGACAGAAAACATTCATTCATTATAACTGCTGCAATTGCATGCTGTTAACAGCATCCTGAGACATTGTTAATGACTCCAACATAGCAGAAAGGATGACAGCTGTTTTAAAACCTAGAACCACATCAAAACCCCACCCGGATTTTCTTCAAATGAAGGCACAAGCATAGAAGGGTAACTCTTGAATAAAATCCGAGGTATTCTTTCTAATGAGAGAACTGAAAGCTCTTCAATCTTGTACTGTATAATGATGTACATACTGTACATGGCAGGACCTGATCGATTGTATAATTTTTAGGAATAGTCTAAAGTTACTCAAAGAGTGAAGGACAGAAATGGTACAAAGTTATTACTATAGTCATCTTCCACCCCCTACTTGAGAAAATAAGTACAACACTGGGATTATTATCAACTAGAAGCTTAGAGCTAGATCCCATATCTATGGAGGAATTACTCAGAATATCAAGCAATATCCTCAGCAATAAGAATTTATGTGATTGAGTATCCAAAAAAGCAAACAGTCTTTACTCAGTGGCTATAAATGTAACAGTCAGAAAACAGTTACTAAAATGAAAAATAAGATGGAAAGTTATTCCTTGAGGAGGCAATCCATGGCTCACATACAGTCAGTCAGTCACATGTCTGGGAGCTTTCAGTTACACATAAGGGGATCTAACATTTGTTAAAGAAATTAACATGAATTTTTACAGGCTATCCCAAACGAAAATCTGAAAAAAACCTCTCTTTCTAGGATATAGAATGTCTAACCATTTTTTTTTATTCATGCGCATATAGTCATAGAAAATATAATGTATTTTATATATAGCTTCCATTCAGTCATCAGGTATTGTTCTACACAGAGCACCGACAGATACATTTTGCTTGTCTAGTATCCCTTCTGAATAATCCTCCCAGACACTTACCGCTTCACATTCTGCAATTAAACTTTTTCTTCTCCTCTACCATATCTCAAATTTTTTATGCTATTTGCCAGAACTGTTATGAACATCAGTCATTTACTGGTTTGGCTACATTTTTTTGATTTTCTCTTTTTATATTCTCTTGCTTTTTTATTTAAAGTATAAAGTGAGTAGTACAAAAGACTGAGGCAAAATATAAGCCAAGGCAAAATGTAGTAGAATGGTTCCTAACCCTTATGATAGCTGCAAGACTCTTGTAAAAGATCTCTACTCTCCTTATTGCAGTCTGCCAGTATCTGTAGGTACAAGATAAAGAAATTTCAAGAGGAGCCCATAACCGAAAAGCATATTTATTCAGATTTTATTTTAATTTTCTAAGATGTTTTCTTGTATTTAGAAAAGTTATTAAAATAGATTTTAGCATACAGTTCCAATTTCTTATTGATTTAGAAAACAGTCGAATGAAGTTATGCTGTATTATGCATGTTAAGAATTTTTAAACTGTTAATAATAATGAGATTTGAAATGTCTTTCAAAGAGTGCTTCTCTTCAATGGAAAACTGAAAACTGAGGGTTATAACTGGAAAAATAATCATATTCTCCCTTGTTGCTAAAAAAATTTCCTGATTGCAACATTTTCAGAGACAAAACTGATTAGATGGCAGAGATGTTATCATTGCCATTCCTTTTAAGATTTTACAGAAAGTTTCAGAGGTTCATTATAGCTAAACACAATTTTATACACACTTATACACTGATTTAGACAACACATGAAGGTTTTATGCAGAGCATACTTTTGGCAATACAAATTGTTTTGCCATATATGTGATCATACATGGCAAAACAATTTGTATTGCCAAAAGTTCACTTCATGGCTAGTATTGAGGCCATGCTGCTGAGAACGCAGCTGCGCTGGGCAGGGCACGTCTCCAGGATGGAGGATCATCATCTCCCTAAGATCGTGCTCTATGGTGAACTTGCCACCGGCTGCCGCAAGAGAGGAGCCCCAAAGAGGAGATACAAGGACTCTCTAAAACAGTACCTCAGCCTTGGCCATATTGACTACCATCAATGGTCCACTTTGGCCTCCAATCGGGAGGCGTGGAGACACACCATCCATAACGCTGCTGCTTCCTTTGAGAACACACGCAGAATCAGTCTGGAGGAGAAAAGACAACGCAGAAAGAACCGTGCCTCACCAACACTGCCTATGGAGACTTTCTGCTGTGCCTTTTGCAACCGGACTTGCCTATCTTGCATCAGCCTCTTTAGCCATCAGCGTGCTTGCAGCAAGCGTGGGGAGAGCCCTTCCCAAATCTTCGTTCACGAAGCCGAGCCATGAACTGAACTTTTGGCAATACAAATTGTTTTGCCATATATGATCACATAACTTCAAAGCAGGTTAGCACACAACCTGTAACTGAATGTATAACATCACTTTAAAATGTCTTTAATTAGCAAGAATATGGAAAGCTAAGATAAACTAGTTTCATAGGCAGAAATCTGAATCCATTGTAAATACAGTGTAACCTTTTCCCTGTTCATATATATACTCCATAGAAGATCCAGCGAGGGGAAAAAGCACTCCTAGAAGTTTGTAATCAGCCAAGGTAGAAGTCTGAGCAGTAAAAAATGTTTTACTTAAAAACCAGTTAAAAAATCCTAGTTTCAAGGATGCAAGGAACATTTCACTCTAGTGTTGCATTTCCACCAAAAGTGGAAATGTAACTCGTATGCCAAGAGATCTGGCAAAACTTCTGCAAAGGTAGACACTGGATGACTTCCAAGAATGACCAGCTCAGCATATTCCATACACCAACAGGAGAGCCTGCACACTCTGCAGCAGAAGCTATCTCTCAAATAATGTCTGTTGAGTAAAGCCAAATACCCTGATCTTAGATTAAGCTGAGAGACAAAGAGAACATTTTATCTACTAGCACCTTCATGGCATGAACATTTCTCCCATACACAGGACTACCCTATTGTCCAAATAGGCCAACTCAGCGTTCCTGCACTGTGCACAGCTCCTCGGACTTTGGCAAAGTCATGGCCCTGCTATGCTTGTGAAGAAGCAGAAGGACCAGGGCAGTTACAGAACAGAGCCATTCATTTCTGAGTACTATCTGAAGGGAGGATGTCAAGAGAAGGGAGTCAGGCTTTCCTCAGTGGTGTCAAGTAATAAGACAAGAGGCAACGGGATGCACAGGAAGCTCTACCTGAATATGAGGAAGAACTTCTGTCCTGTGCAGCTGGCCAAGCACTGGAACAGATTGCCCACGGAGGTTGTGGAATCTCCCTCACTGGAGTTGTTCAAGAGCTGTCTGAACATAATCCTGTTCAATGTGCTCTATGATGACCCTGTTTGACCAGAGAGGTTGGACCAGATGACCCACTGTGGCCCTTTCCAACCTGGCCCATTCTGTGATTTCATAAAAAGAAGGAAGAAAAAGATGAAGTGAACAAAAGAGTTGGTTAGTCTCTATATTAGGCTCATCAGATATGTACAGGATATCTTATCTTCCAAAAAATTTCAGACCACATCCATATAGCAAATGTGATTTTAAAGAAATATATTGGCATGTCATCACTCTAGATGCTCAAAGAATTCTTACAAGTACAAAAGTACTTAATGCATTCTAACACATTGCAGTCAAACCAATTTTTTATTCTCTCAGATAAAAGTTATTGGAGTACTTTAAAGTACTAATTCACCATGTATTACATTTATGGCACTGCAGTATTTCTACAACATTATGCTGCTTCTTTGAGGGGCACACATAATACACAAGGATGGAATTTAAGCAATAGAGGGATTTGTATATCACGTGTAGTGTGTAGTTGGTGTCTAACCTGACTTTCTGAAATGGAAGGATTAAAATCATAACCTACAATTAATTTCATTCATAATAAAAACTGCATAGAAGAAAACATTATGTCCCAACTGATTACAAAAACCTATTTAAGGAAATGCATAGTTTTGAAGACTCAGAGGTACTGTAACATTTGTGCTATTATTTAAGAACCATTAAGTGCAATTGTGACAGTAACTCTATTAAGCATTTTATAGTCTTCTCAGTGCAGGTTTATTGTCCACATCAACTTTTGCTCTTTTGCAATACTGTTTTACAGTATCTAAGCAATGCTTCACTTCAACAGATTCAGGTTAGCAGGACATTCTTCTGTAAAGGGATAAAAAACAGTTTTCTGGCAAAAAGCATACCTCATCTACATGAATTATAAGTTGTTTAAAATAATTTGCTGTCTCTAGGTCTCTCTAACCTTGCAAGGAAAATTTTAAGAGTTTCAGAGGCAAATTTACACAAATGCAATAAAAGTTTCAAATCTTGGATTTGTACTTCTCAAAGTACCTTTTTGCCATTAACTTTTGGGTTTAATGGATGAAAGAAATGAAGCCTTTGTTCTAGCAATTTGAAATAATAGCATCTCCTTACAGTTCTTTAGATGAAAATATTCATTAGCAAAGTGAAGTCAGCATATGAAGGTGATTTAAAGGCGAGAAGAAGCAAGTCTAATCTTGATCAGTGTGTAGGAAGCATCCCCCGGTGGGCCCTGGTGAGGACAGGCGCTGGTGCAGATTTTGTAGCTAACTGTGCCACAAGGGCAAGATGCTGCTCCTTGGAGCTGAGGGCAGATGATGTGGACGCACTTTTGACCTCAGAAAAATGTATGGTTGTGAGAGCTCCAGAATCTACTTCAACAGCTAGAAATATGTTGTTACAAATTTTGGATAAATAGATTGAATTTATAAATTCTGTAAATCATATCACGTTTCTGAGACTACAGTTGGTCAAAGTTTAGATCTAGATTTTTGACCCTTAATGTCTTTCTCAAATCCATCTGATAGAAATGGCCTTCAACTCTAGCCGGGATCTAAATCTTCCCAGAGTTTGAGGTTGTTCAGTCATGCCAGTCAATAAAAGCACTTTCTGTCCATAACCAAAATAATGTTAGACTATACGTTGCATTGTGACATTTGGCCAGAAAAATAAAAAAAGCCTAAGTACCTGTAAATCAGTGTCTACACTAGTTCTGGTGGCAGGAAGTATTGAACAAAATATATTTCCTTCTGTGAAGGAATGCATTTCTGTACAAAACTGAATGTTTTCATTTGACGGGTCTGCCTGCTATGATGGTAAACACCATCAAGTGCACCAGGGGCAGAGTGGAAAGAGTGGGATCACTTTTGCTGAAGAAGCAATTGTGACCAAAAAAAAATTGACTCAATTATTAAGAAATAAACATTGATTTAAGGCAAGTGCAACACATTAGTTAAAGTAACTAGCACCTTTGGGATAACTACTGCATAGCATTTCTATGTGTAAAGACTCCAGCTGACAAAATGTTCTTGATTCATGTTAAAAGCTTGATTTGTCTTACGTGCTAAGTTCCTAAATACGGGATAATTCTGACATCCATTTCAAGATAATCCATATTAATCACATGACAATCATTAATACTCCACACATAATAAAAAAGAGAGTCATTTCTGTTAAGATAACTTAGCATTACTTAATAATCTTCTCAAGAGTTCATTTCAGTCACTTCATCCTTGTAAATCCGAAAGATTATTTAAGGTTTCTTTTTGCCATTTTAAAACATGTCTATTGTGCATTCCTGCTCTAGCATAGACTCAGTGTATTTTTGAAAATCAATCCTACGGAATAGCATTATCCCATGTAAGAAAGTTTTAAGACATGAAAAATAGTTAAGAAAAAAATACAGGTCTTGAAAGGCTGAAGAAGTTTGCTAGATCTTGGACTGGAGATTTTTCCCATGATGCTCATAGAAGTAACACGAATTCTTTTTTTTTCTTTTTTTATCCCCTCTCTCAAAAAATTTGAAATTTTAACTAAAGCTAGCCTGGATTCAAAGACAAAATTTGCAATTTTTTAGAAAAAACATGACAACAATTCATTGTACACTTTATTGAAAATACCCCGAAAAATCCAAAATCTATAATGTGGGTATAAGGCATGGGAGAGCTTAAACTTGAACTTATGAATTATAAATATAATAATAAAATAAAAAATAAAATATAATCTTGTCCTTAACAATACAACTTTTAACCAAGTTTACTTCTATTTCACTTTCTATAAACTTTTCATACTCATTCTTTCTTTAAAACTCTGGGTATTGACAAAACACAGGACAAACCTCCCTTTATGGAGAGTTCTATCAAGCATCTCAAAACCAAAAAAAACCTTTCTGGCATTAAAAAAATGAAAGTGAATAGGAAGAAAAGATGAAATATTTTGAATTTTTTCCCCTCCTCTATCTCCATAAAAAGCAGGTAAGGGAAAGAGGACATCAAGTTTCTAAATATAGAATGGACACTTTCAAGAAGACAAGTTTCTGAATAAATAAGAACTCTTTTTTTTCCCCTAGTGTATCTCAGAAATTTATCTCTTTTCTCCCAAATACTAATCACTCTAACAAACTGTGCCTATAAAGCCTCTTATGCCCTCAGGCCAACACAACTACAATAAAAATATGTGAAGAGGAAAGAAAGCAATACAAAGACTAAAGAATTTATTTTCCAAATTTCAGCAGCTAGTTCTTTCCCCTTCTTTTCACTAATTAAAAATTCTTATTATATGTTTTTTACTTGCAGTTGGTACTTCAGTGAAGTAGTAGAAAATACTTCTGGCTTCCCAGAGTGATTTCCCTGCTACTGTGGGAGGCAGGCAAATGTTGTATTTGAAGTCACAAAGAGATGGTTTCCTAACATAGTCCTCACTCTGTTGCATTACACACATATACATCCTCAGTCCAAACTGCACATTTCATTAAATGGGAGAGCCCTAAGAGTAACACCAAATTCGTGGCTGTGTTTGCCAATGGTTTGTTGCTACCTTGATGATGAAGAAAAAAAGCACTTAACTATGTTGATAAAAAATCCTAAACTTTTCAACTATTATGAATATTAGGAAACTTTTTCATAATTCTCTTTTTCATTCTTCTCCTCCTCTCAGCCTTCCTTTCTCTAACCTTATTTATATTCTTTTTTATTTCTTTACCTCTTCATTTATAATAACCTGCTCTTTCATCACTTGCCCTTTTCTGCTTTTTATTTTTCATTTCTAGTAATTCATCTTCCTGCCTTCCAGCCCTCAGTTCTGCAGAGAGATAAGATATATATGAATATATAGAGGAAAATTTTGGTTTCATTTATATCGATAACACAGCTCTCACTGACATCAGCAGAGATGGGGTTTTAGTTCTGTACTGACATTTAATATGAAACTTCCAAATAGTTTTCCCCTTTGTTTGTTTTGTACATGAACTTTTGATAAATAAATCACTTCAGGAAAGTTAAACTGCACACCCTATTCATGACTGTAAAAATTAGCTCATGTCCACACATTATACTTGGATGTAGGAGTCGCAGAACACATTTCTGAATGCACTATTCATCAGAAATCACATTTTTCAAACCTTTGCAGCTGTAAACACTTTTGGACTTGATGATCCTTGGGGGTCCCTTCAAACTCTGAATATACCGTGATTTTGTGAAAGAGACCCCTCTCATGTGCTCTCTCATGTCCCTGCATCCAGTTAGTTAAAACAGCAAACTCCCCCTAACTCTAAGTTGCTGAAGTCAGCACTACATGGAGAGGTCATAACCCTGGAGCCATTAGAAAACTGTTTTCCCTGTACCAGGATCACCACTACACTGCTCCAGGTGTTTGTTTGGTTTTTTTCTTTGCCCTTTTAGTGTTAAATACCAGTTGTCATTCTAGTTACTAAATGCTTTTCTTTGCAAATGCATAAATATATTTCACATTAGAGCCCAATCTCACTCGTTAAAATATAAATCAACATGTACTCCCCTCAACTTTTGAGTTATTCTAGATTCTTGATGGTGGAACAGTGCAGTACTTGAGATTTTCTTTTGCAATGTTGGCAACAGAATCCTTTTAACTATTCTGTGACTCCACCACCTTTCTTCTGACAGTCATGCCCTAGCATGGATGGCATGAAAGGTTTGTCCTTTGAGACTGCTGCTCTATTCAAACAGCTGTTCCTCATGCACTAAATGTAAGGTGGATGATAGAAACAGACTTGGTGAAGCCATATATCAGGATGAAAGTTTTATAGCTTCAATGTTGCTTACAAATCAATTCCTTTGAGCTGGGCTACCATTAGTAGCTTTTAAGATTGCCTAGAGCTGTGTCATTCACTGCCATTTTGACACATTAATGCGTTAATGGTATGTGCAGGCTGACATAACTTCTCTGAAGTACTATTACGGTAATTACTAGGAGTCTTCGATATGACATGCAAAGTTAAGAAAGGTGACAAAACAGTATGTAGATACTCGTACACTCCAGAAGCATTCATTTAACATTGACAGCACATAATTAAAAAACTACAAAAACATTGAGACAAGGGCTGTCTGCTACCTACGCCTTCAGACAAAACAAAGCGTGAATGAAAAAGGCAATTATGGGAAAATGATGGTTGGTACTATCAAACAATTCCATCTCAGGAAAAAGAGGTTAAGATAATCAGGGTAAAAAGCACCGTTTGCTCACTTCAGTTTTTTCACAGAGAAAAATGTTAAAATCTCGTTAGTGTTTTGTAAAATGATGCAAATTTGTGGAGCCATTTAGGAGGCAACAGATGGTAGTAATGAAACCTAAGTCTGTGTTTAGAACCTTTGAAAGCTGGAACAAAACACCTTTCTGGATTTCTTCAATTATCACAGATGTCCCTCCTAAAGTAAATTAGTGAGATCATGGAACATTATCTGGCAAAGACATCTCTGCCATTACCAATCACTTTATTCTTTCTCAATCAGATTTGGTTTTCCCAAGATAAGGATTACTCTGAAATACAAATTAAGAATGCTGAGCATTATTTCCTCCTTTAACCTTACAAACACTCTTTCATTCCCCACAGGTAATGTCTCAAACTGTTTCAGTAGATCAAGTGTCACTCTTTCATGGTCTGTTGGCTGAAGTGCTCTACAGGAGTAGTTCCTTGGAAACATCTTTGTGATGTTGTGCAACAACTGAGATTACTTTGAGCAAAAAGCACTTCTGGTTTGAGATTGCACACAGATCCTTGGGATTCTAAAGGCTTTACTGAACTTCAAACATCATGTCTAAGACTATGAAACTGCCATTCTTAAAGATTACATAGTTTCCTAAAATTTCAATAGGTCTTTCACTCTTAGTAGACATGTGAAAAGAAATAGACAACCATGTACTATGAAGTCAAAAAATTGCACCTTCCTAAGTCCATTCAATACATTCAAAGCTACTCAAGAGGACTGATTTTTTATTTTTTTTTGGCTTGCATATAAAGAGGTGGAGAGCAGTCTTAAGCTTTTCACAAGGTGTATTTTTTGTTATTTAAACACATTCTGAACCCTTCCCTTCCTGCCAAAAACCCAGCTGGAACAGACCATTACTTCCCCCACATACTACTCTGCAAATGCCAGGTCAAGGAATAGCCTTCCTGAAACTCATATTTGATACTTGTAGTATAACCATTTTCAGCACATAAATAATTCACTTTTAGGAAAACATTTTCAAATCACTATTCCCAAAGCAAAATTGGTGTTTTGCAAGAACAAGAGCTGATTAAGGACATAAACACTTGGCTGTTAATTGTCTACAGACAGAAACTATTTCTATATTTAGCCAAAGACACATTTTAAATCACTGCAGCATATTTTATAATCTGAAATGAACAGCAAGAATACAGGTGATATTTTAACGGAGTCATAAATATTTAAAAGTCAGCTGATTATCAATCATAACTTTATGCAATCTGTTTTTTATAAATACCAAATCTAGCAATAGGTTATTTTCAGTAAAATAGCACAATTATAATTCTACTAGGAAAANTTTGAATGTTTATTAATTCCATACACAAGTTTTTACTTCTCAGGAACAATCAGCCAGTTTTGCCAAATCCAAGCTACACGTTAGCTGTGATATTCTGGAACATTCAAACACTACATATGAATATAGAA
>VWZG01007624.1:1246650-1262235 GCA_013396735.1 Grallaria varia
TTTCTATCTGCCAGGGACAGAAAATAATAAATTTGACGATTTAGAAAAAAAAACCACCAAAAACTCTGACAAAGGCAGGTTTTAACTCAATGACTATGGTCTTTAATTTGCTTGAAAATATAAAACACATGTCATTCTCCTAAAACTGAGGATAAAATCTTTAAAAATCAAAATATGGCTAAGGAAAAAACCAAAAATGTACCCATATTGTTCACCCTCAAAAATTACATTTTATTATAATAAGCTGGCTACCATTATNTGCACAAACCCCAATCAAGCTGAACCATAAGAATAACCAGATAAAATAAAAACCAAATAATATTACTTATAATAATTATTATATATGTTAGAGGAAATTAGTTATAAATATTAAAAAGTTATTCAAAACCATAAAATTAAGAATTCATTACAGCTAATAGCTGATATTTACACCAGCAGCTATGACTTCAGAATGACATCCTGAATAACAATATTAGATTTTGTCAAACTTGTTACTAATCTAGTCAAATTTCATACTGAAAATCATCTATAGATAAAAAGCACAGAATGTGAAAACTTATTAGAGATTTTCTTTTCAGAATTTAATCCTGCTATCCAGGAAAAATTTGTTCTGCTGTAACAAAGAGTAAAAGTCAGTAAGCCAGTTAAGTAAAAGAACTAAACTTAATAGCTTATATCAAATTAATAGGTACTTTTGAATAAATGGAAAGTGTGTCTAAAAAGTGATACATAGGGAGGAAAATAGAGACTGTAATTGCCATAATACAGTACATCAATGGACTGTCTAGTTCAGCATTTTGTCTTCAGAAACATGCATAAAAAAATGCTTAATGAAGCAAACCAGACATGCATAAATCATCGGCTGCCTTCAGCAAATGCTTCATGAACTCAGAACTGACTTTACAACAACAGTATTTAAAAAGGACATAGATAGACTAATCTCAAACCATCCTTAGAGGAAAAAAAAGTGTGATCAAATCTGCAATTACCTTTTCTGCTAATTTTGTATTGTAGGCTTTAGGGGGTTTTTGGGGATGGGTGGGAGGAAGGCAGGGGCAGCTTGATGGGCAGTGAGTGGGACAGGGACAGAAGTGCATTTCCTACCACTCCTTGATATTCAGGTTGTATCTACTGATGTACAGTAATATATGTTTTGACAGCCCATATTGTAAAACCTTGTCTTGCAATAATTTACAAATACAAAGAATTACAGATGTAGGGCTACTGCAGAATCACATGAATTGCTTGTTCTTGAAGACTGATTACTTTCTGCTTTCTTATGAATATTTCTTATTTGCATACAAGTAATTCAACTACTCTTCTGTTTGTTCCAGTCCTTATGAACGCACACATCACTACTTTAAAAAAGAGTGAATAATTCATGAATTAATATGCAGTTAATGAATTATAATAAAAACCATGTTTTAGAAAATTACTAAATGCAAGGGTACCAAAAAGACATAAGATCCAATTAAATTATTGGTTTTGAGTGGTGGAAAAGACAGAGGAATGGAAAACTGCAGAATTAGAGTGGCAGAAAGTTCACTCTGAGTCTGAAACTGGTCTATCAGGTCAAAGGGACAGAGAGCAATAGAACAGTACAATGATTCATCAGAAGATCATTTTAAGATGGTGACAACAAATCCATGTGAGTGATGATATGATAAAAGCACATGCTGTGTCCTACCTAAACCTCACACCCCTGGGGACCTGGCACTGAAAGCTGCACTGAACTTTTCATAGTTGCCACCTTCTAGCCATGATCCAATGTGTGTTCACAGACACAGTTCTGATTTGGGGAAGCTCTTCACTTCGTGAATAACTGTTCAATTATTTTACACAATCATTTTGAATAGAAGTGTCTGCTTTGGCTTCAGTGACCAAAGAGTGAATAAGGAAGGAATCTGGTTATTTGAGTGACAGATATCTCAATGTTATGCCATGCACTTAATGATTGTCATCTTTCCTCGGATATATACCGTGCCCACTTAGCAGTATCTCCTCTGCTATGACTGTCACTCAGTTGATCTTGCATTATGTTATCATGGCCATTCAGTTGCACAATTAGCTCATAAAAGGAGGCCATGGGCCTCTTCAGGTCCATTGTAAACTGTGTCTGGTGAATGACTTGTCCCTGCTGGGGGTACTGCCCTGCTGCATGGGAAGGCAGCATACTTAACTCATGGACTGCTGAATTTTGATTTGATATTATTACATGAAATAAATGGGTTCTTTGTTGATATAGCAGGATGCCAGGAAGGAAATTGATCTATTTTTTTTCAAACAGACCTTCCCTCACTAGGAAATGCCTGTACAACGCCTTTTCTAAACAAAGTAGGATTCATTCCCAAAAGAAAAAAAAATAAAGATTCTACAGCGAGTAGTATCCAATTAGTCTCATTTAATTACTGGGTAAAAACATATGAAAAATATAAGATCCATAGTAAAAAAGTTTGCAATTTCCTTTTATTCAGACCTAACTTGAACTGCCTACTCAAATGACAAAAGTCTGTTTTCGGAATTAGAGTGAAATACCACTGTTTATATGTTACTACAGAATTTTCCTACAAAAGACTTTTTGAAGTACAGTTTTCCAGTCCAGCTCTTAAAAAAAAAAAAATGTTTTAATTTATGTCATTTGTGTCTGGGTTGTTTTTCGTTTTTTTCCTTCTCCTCTCTGTATGTTCCACTTACAGAAAGATTAAAAAAAGTAAATCAGAAAATTAATGTCTGTTACTCTGATTGCAGTTACCAATTAACAAGTAGTGCCAGACTTCAAAGAGTTCTCAAGTGCAGTAAATTACGTGATCTGCCTTGTTCTAACACTTCCATATTCCAGTTAAATTCCAGCAACCCTTTATTGCAGGGGTGACATAATGAGAATAATGGAATTTACTGTAAACGAACCACTGTTTTGGTAACAGTAGGAATACCAAACTTCAAGTTCATTATTAAAGGAAACTCATTATCATTAACAGTTTCTACATTCTCAGTATGTTCTCATTGTGTTTAACATCTACTGAATCCACTTAGAATAGTAAGGAATGAGAGATGTTGTTGAATTAAACATTTTAAGAGCCAAATTTTCTTTCCCTTCTGCACCATCAGATGTTTTAAGTGTAAGAACTGCACCCAATTTAGGCCACAAGTGAATTGTGGCTCCACTATTATTTACTGTTCAGCAGGACACACAAAAGGAAAAATAATTTTTCTTTCTTACTCAAAGTGGGCAAAAGACGCACATAATCTGTATTTCAAACCTCATGACAAGTGTAGCGCCCAGGGCTAGTGATCATTAATGCAGAAGTCACAAAGCCCATGTACGTTTTCCTTTATGGTCTTGCTCTCTGGTCTCTCTCGTTTTTCAAAACAACAAGATGTGCAAGACCATCATTATGCTAATGGGAAAACCATCACTGGCTAATGATAACAATTTGGTTCAAGGAATAAACATGTAAGATGGTGCTTATAAGGCTGAGGGAATTTCCTTCAATGCATAGACAAAGTCAGTCATACAAGGAATGGTGAAGTTATATGGCTTGGCTCCACTAGTACAAAAAAAAAACCACCATACTGAATGTGATCTTGTTCATCATGATGAGCTTCATCTAATTCTAGTCTTCAGCAACCTCCATTTATCTAATTTACAGAGAATATGTTAAACAAAAGCACTTCGCAATATTAGCGTAATTTATATCAAATGCACTAGAGAAAATTACCTAATACAATTTTCTAAACCATTTACTATTATGAACTAGGAACTAAATAAGAAAATTACATTTTATGATTTGTAGGCTATTGAAAACACTCTACACCTGAATTCACACAATCTGCATTACTTGGACTTTTCTCCCAGTGGTAAAAGGCCTTAGTAAACCAGGGAACCAGAAATAATAGCCTATGAATTAAACAGAAAAATCTGTAAGGTCCCTCTGAATCTGCATGAGCAAGACACTGCTTTTGGTGTCTCCTCAGACTTAGGCACCTGAGCCAGAGCACACGCTTCTCACTTTGGCTTTCTTTATTTCCAAAGCAAATGGAAGACAGAAGTGATGAAACAAGGCTTAATAATTTTCAAAAGCAGAACATACATGTGGACCAACATCTGGAGATACCATTAGCATTTTTGTTATCTGATATTTGCACAAAAATGCCACAAATACGATTGAGTCAATTCCGCCCCACGCACAATATTAATAAAATAAAAATAAATAAAAAACTGGAAAACCACCAGTAAAGAAAAAAAGAGGTTTAAATCCAGAAGTATTGGTTAACTTACAGGCCTATTCAATGGAAAATTATACTCTTAGAAACTTTCCCAAGGATTCTTTCTTCTGTTATTCAGTAGTTATTAAGGAAAAATTCACTCCCAAGTCTACAAAATTCTCACAAATTTTGTATGTAGCCAGACAGAGACAAAAAGTGGGAATTTTCCTTGAGAAAGGATGAAGGTGCATTTTCAATTGCAAAAAATGAAATATGTTGACATTTTCTGGAAAATCAGCACCAAAATGTTGAGATTAATAGTTTTGCATCACACTTTTCAGAATCTCAAGCAGATGCAGTAAAAAGAACTGTAAAATCTTCAAAATACATAGGCTTTTTTTTCAGAGGCAGACTTTGGAGATCTGCTAAATAAGGTTTTACTAATAGATCCTTTTATTATGTAGAAAAGTAATTATTTCATTTTAAAAATAACATTCATTACATACAAAACTCACAGGGACCATTTTTATTCTATCCAAGCAGTCTTTAAAGTATTTAAACTACTAAAGAGAAAACTTCATCTTAAGGTCAAGAAATGAGAAATTCAGAATGAATATGATTTATATTTAGGCAAAAATCTGTAATCCCCAGCGTCTAATATGCAGGCTTTCTACTTTAATATAATATTCTGTTCCTTAAGGGTAGGAAGGAGTTTCTGTTCAATAACAAAAAAGGAGAAAATGCTATTTCCAGGAACTGAAGAATTGTACAAATACCAAAATGAACAGCCTTCTTCTATTAACTACTGTAGGGGGAAAAAAAGTTTCTATTAGAAAGAATAGAAATATTAGAAATAAATAGGTTTTTATTTTATCTTTTTCTCTTCCCTTGTCTGTTTTGCTGCTTTTGCAGCATAAAATTACTGGAGTATAATTTGTTAAATGAGATGATGGACAAGTTTAACTATAAAACTTCAACTAAATGCTTAATTCAGAATCCAGTCTATACATCAACAAGAACTAACGGCAAATCAACATAGGCTACTCTGTAAACAACAATCCATTACAGTCATCCAAATTTTTTAATTGTAGACAGAAATTTATGTGGGCTTAATTTTTATCTGACTTTATTTGATCAGATATAGTGGAACCAAATTCCTGACTGATATCTCTGACTATGAACCTGAAATGTTACAGATATTCTTATGACATTTACTTAGACTGCAAAGACTATTTTTCCTCTTGCCATGCCCCATAAAGGTCTGTAAAACCTTCATGATGTCAGAAAAATTGTAAAACATTAAAGTAGCTTTATCCCAGCTAAAGAGAAGAGATCTGCTAGTTTAGGGATTTACAGAACTCTCTAGGAAGAGAGAGGTACCGAAAAGTGGTACTGAAAAGAACAAGACAAAAGTGCCTAACGTAATTCTATATATCAGGTCAAGAGAAAATAGAGGCCACTGAACTTTTTTTTTCCCTAAAATAAGACCTATTGAGACAAAAACAGTTACTAAATCATGTTGGGCAACAAAGATAAGAAAGAAATACTGCAGACTTCGCCTTTTTCCTGGATAGGCAGATTAACAGTTCCACAGTTAGATTTTCTCTCTCTTTTATAGGATCTGGATCTAATAAAAATGTTAAGTCTCTCCAGGGATTCGGAGACCTTGTATATAAATCGTGGAAGGAAAATGAAGTGCCCTAAGTATGCAGCTCTAACAAGTACATCACTGATTATCCAAGGCAGGCGTTCTAGAAGTCCAATGCAGCAGAAAGCATAGAAATCAAAGCCATATGGGACTATATGTGGGGTTTATGTCAAAATCCAGTGGAGCTGCAGAGAGCGCCTTAGTCATTCTAAGCTTTAAGTAGCATCTTTGCAGAAATACAGGACAGTAACAAGAAAAAATGTGACTAATAAAACTTTCTGTGGTTATAGCAATTAGTAATATCCACAGCAACCCATTACACATCTGCTATAAAATCTTTACACCACAAAATAAACAAAACTACTTCTTGTTCCTCCCATCTTAAACTCCTAACTACAAAAGGCGGAAAAATCAAATAGTCATCAGAAGAGATTTTATCCAAGAAGTCTGATACAACTGATACTAAATTTGAGATTAAATTAAAACTTAAAAATTCTTAAGAAGACAGTTAAAGGCTAGAGTAAATTATACTAAATATTTTTTGCTGTGTATGAATAAGAGAACAAATGTTATGATACCAGCACATTTAGTAAGATTGTAGTAACAAGGGAAGCAGGTGTGCAAAATTTTGAGGTACAAACACATCTAACAAGAAAAGATCAATGAAAAAATAATTTAACATCGCAAGTGTTTTAAAAAACTCTAGATAAAATCAGCAGGCACTTGTTCTTTTTATCTGCATGCATTTTTCCTGAAATATTTTACTTTTACTTTGAACTTTGTCACTGATTTTTAAAAACTCAAACAAAGTATCAATTTAAACTTTCATTTACATTTTAAACATCTAGAAATTGCCACATTAATCACTCTGAGTTTTAAAAGGGAATTAACAAGACAGATAAAGCACTAATTATGGCTATTTCCCACTAATAAAAAATAATATTTCCCACATGTACAATATACTCCATCCAAGAGTCTCAATACTTTAAGATGCCTGAGGGTCAAATTCTGCAGAGATCTTAAAGTTGGGGTACATTACATCATATAAAATACATATTAAAAAATCTGGCCTCTACTGCATGCCCGAGTGTAAAACAGTATGGGCTGCAGTAAAAAGCAACAAATAGGACTCTAAAAGATGACGAATGTCTCGAGTCTGCTATGCCGTAAATTCGTCTCCTGTGGTGTTCTCAGAAGATTGCCCGGGTTCAAAACTCTTCAAGACTATCTACAGTCTTCTCAGACCACAGACTGGCAAACCTCAGGCACAGATATTTGTATTGAACTGGGGAATGCCTTGAATAGCTTGTAAACTGCGCCGGCTAAATAACTTCCTGAAGAAAGCTGGAGAGCAGAAGGAGGATGTCAAAATTTGCACCCTTCAACCCTTGCAAGAGAAAGCATTTTTATCAAAATACAGTGCAAAAATTGCATCACAGAGAACTAGGGCAAGAAATTCACAATTAATAACCAAACCTCACCAATTTAAAAACAAATTAATGTGCTTTGGAGGGAAGCATTTCATCAAAAGTAACCAGGGAGGATATACATCATCTTTTTGTAAAAACACTATCAACTGTTTTAATCGCAGTCAGAGGTTCTGGGCTTCAAAAATCTAAGGACAAATTACTTGTTTTTTTACCTCTCCTGGGAACCATGTTGCAAAACCTGCCCTGGGCGAGTACTGTCAGATACGAGGCCAAGTGGTAGAATCTGACTCTTATGATGTTATTGGAGACAGTTGCACTTTGTCATCTTTTCCAGGATATGACCTTTCTGTATCAATAGCATACAAATATCGATACCAAATACAGTACCAAACACCAATTGTATACTGTCAAATTCATAAGTTAATGAAGCACTTTTGACTTCCAAAGATTTTTTGAGGTTTATCTCCTTGGTATTTAAACATCAAAACTGTATCAGCATTAGGTGTTTCCCTTACTAGTAATTGTGTTTAAGCACAGAATTTAAACAATTTTTTTCTTCTATTATGTAACTGTACCTAATTTGAATCTATGCCCTCGTGATTTAGAAGCAACTGTGAAAAGTCTATTACCTCTTTTCCTGAGTGCTAAAGTTCTTCTTTGTGTTTCAGGCAGATTGTGCTGTAGTTCAAGCCACAACATTACAATTTCATTTTTAGTCTCTTCTTTGTTATCTTGATATAAAATTCTTTGATGCCCCACATCGACTATCATAATTTGAAAGTCTTTTCAGGCGTAGTATTAATATCAATGCAAGCAGTTTAAATATACTTATGCTAAAATGTTTTCAATGCAATTCTGGAAGGAAATTTTTAAGGTGATTGGAATGTCCCAAAGGCAAAATGCATTAAGAAATACCCAGTTAATGACAAGAGAACAGTTTCTATTCTTTCCTCTACCTTTCTTCTTTAGATTTCCAGAAACTAAGCAGCAGACCAAAAAGCAGCCCAATCCACAATGCAGTAGAGTCTGAAGGCCAGCATGTTGAGCTAAAAGGAGTATGAGAACACAAATATCATAATTTTAAAACACAAATTCAGTGCCATAGTGGTCCTCTGCAAAAGAGAGTACCTAATGCACAACATACAGTTTTAGTTCCAATCAAAACCTCATCAAGCCTAGCTAAACTGGATATAACTAAAAAAATTAAAACCCCATGAAACCAGCCCCATTTTTAACTTAACAGAATTAATTCCTCTGGCATGTAAGAAATGTGTGTCTACACCTTTTGCAATACATAAAACACTCATCTATTTCATAACAGAATTTTTAGTTCATAAACATGTAGCAATGAATGAAAAGTAGGTGCCCATATTAATTTTTTCTGATCAAACAATAGCATAAGATACTCATCTATTCATGCAATGTCACTCAATTCAGAAGTGACTTTATCAGATAAAATCAGGATGGGTGAGGGATGACTGGAGTAAATTATAGGCTGCAGCAGTATCAGCTAACCAGGATTGCCACTAGCAATAAATAATTCTGTGTGCAACAGGCAAGCAAAAAAACACTAGCAAAAAAATTTTTTTTAGTTTTAAATATATGGTAGAAATCACAATTGTGTTGATATCAGACATGCAGTAAATGATCCAAATAAAGATGAGATATATATGGAAATTTATTTGTGTTACACTGCTTCTACCAAAATTCCAGATGAAATGTATTAGTGCCATAGCAAAAGTATCAGACCCTATTTAGAATCATGACTGGAATAAAAGTTGCATATGAAATGAAAAATCCTCATGAAGTATGTGTGAGCAATAAGACCTATGAATACACTTGAAGAACCATGCCAGGTTCTCTGTCCCCTTTTGTGCTGGGTGACTCATTGGAAGTATGATTGGGAGCTTTGCAAATGTACATGCTATTCCTGGTCTGATTTTTAGCATGATTTTGAGGGAGCCTATTACACTTTCCCAAGCTGCTGTATCTAGCTCTCTACTTTGACAGAAGAACAGGGAGAAGGAAGCACCTTAATTCTATGCAAATAGTAGAGCCAACCTTATTGCCTGGAAAAACAGAAAACCTCTTAATTAACACATTCTCCAAGTCCATTATTGGTCCTGGAAGTGCCATATGAGGTACAGCACCTCTGCTGTCAGTGTAGTCAGGCACTTCTACAGCTGCCTGACTTATGACTCAGTGGGACAGATGAGCTCATGATTCTTACAAATCCTTTAATTTCCTGTTTTTTCTGTAATCTTCCCAGTTATTAATTGATCTATTATCCTTTAAATGTTACTATAAAATAACACACACAATGTAAAACTGTATGACACCGTACACAAGAATTTATATATACAGTCACTGCTTTTTTTTTAATGAATCTGAATATTATGCCATGGTCTATTATGCTGAAGTATATATTACAGCTGAAATTCCCACTCAAAAATCTAAATATTCGGAAGTTTAACCTCCTTGAATAGCTCTGACTGCTGATCCAGATGTCTGCATGTCCAAAGAAGTGTCTGATGCCAATAAATTCCATGGTAATAGAACAACAGTTGCTTGTGTCTACAATCTTAGCTCTTTTTAAAATTTCTTTCAGTAGTCAAATTATTTCAAAATAATCCCTCATGATCAAACTAATGAAGTCATTTCAAGCCTAAAACACCGACTTCTTTGTGTTCAGGTTTTTCATTGGCATGCACCAAACCAGATACTCAGGTTTCAGGAAAAAAAAAATTTCATATGGAAAAGGAACACCTTTTTTTTTTTTTTTCCCCAGGGTGTCACAAACCTAGATATGAAAGAGTACTTTCTATTTCAGTAGATTTTAGTATTAATCAGTTTCCCTATCTTGATTGCTATTGTATTTCCAATACAAGCATTCATTTACTTCTGTATCAAAATGAGGAACTGATTCTGTGGGATATTAACCCAGGCTAAATGCTTAGACTTTCATTGCATATGCAGAAAACATTAATCTGTTTTCCAGTTGTGTGGCACTTCACCAAGACCCCTGTATACTTCATTACATGTGTCACCAAAGACTTCACATCAAAATGAAATGTTATTATAGGATAATATTATGACTTCATTGCTTTTACAGAACATAAATGCAATAACATTTATATACTGAAAAGATATTGTGATAAATTCTAAGCACATAAATGTGTATTGGGTACATATATCAAGTGTCATATAAATTATATAAAAAGACTTTAATTAAAACTTGACAAATGTGTGACTAAAACATATTTTGTAACTAAAACTAGAGCGTTTTCAAGAATTTAGTTTCTTTATTTCTCAAGATCCAAATACAACAAAGTGCTGCAAGGCAAAAAAGGGGCCTAGCAGTGAAACTACTATTGATTTCCTCCAAACTGCCCACATGTTTAAAGATAAGCATGTGCTTAAGTGCTTTGCTGGGTCACAGCCCAACCGGCCAAACGTGCCTCCATTAATCATGTTATGAAAGCAATTACTACAGGTTTAGCTTCATTAACTTGGAAACTGAGAAAAGTCAAGATTCTATAGGAGACATTCAGTAGCCTTCCCAAGGACATCCCACAGCATGCACTGTCTCCTCTTTGTGTGCATCCACCTAATCTAGCAAGAAACGCAATTATTTTAGGTTTGAACAACAATTTTCCGCAGGGAAACAAAACTGTAGGTCAGTCTTGGACTAGCAATACATTAAAACTCAGTGATTACCTGATTTTATGGACCATACCGAAAGAGACAAAATAAAAAACAATATACTTCTGGATCACCCAGTGGCTAGGTTTATTTCCAATCTAGTAAAACCATCAAAATTTGTGAAGACTAATCCTTAGTCTTCATAGCCTACATATGTAAAAACCATTATTTGTATATACAACATTTAAAAAAAAAAAAAAAAAATCAAGCTGTCATGCTCTTTAGTTGGATGATTCCACAATTTATTTCACATCTTAAAAATACCTTTAGATAGTCTATATTTCTTAAGAAGATACTTTTCAGGTTGTAAAATTGCATCAACTAATTCAAGTCTGGATGGAATTTTATTTTTTTCTAAAAATAACCCAAAAACTTTAGAATACAACTTAAAGAAAGTCCCAACACACACCAACACTGAAAAGAAGCAAGTAATTCCTATAAAGAAAAATTAGACTTTTGCACAACTGGTTGAAAGATTCAAATAGAACAAACAGTTGTTCAACCAGTAACATGATGGCAAAATTTCATTGATGTCCACATTTAATTCCCTTGACAAAACACAGCTTCTGACATTGATTCCACTCATTCAAATGTTTTAGCATGTATGTTTTTAGAGGGCAAAAAAAATTCTTATTACACAATCGCTGTATTGTCTTCCTAAGGGAATAACTATGAATATTTTTTCTAACTAATATATATTCATTAGCTGTAAATTAAAACAATTTTTCAGCTGTGACAATGGGACATTTGATCATAATCAATAACAATAATGGTCTCTCAAGCAACACTGGAAAGACCTGAACTTTGCTGATGTTAATGCTCCTATCACATTCAATTAACACTAAGTGCTACCACATCTAAATTCTCAGTGTAAGGAGAAGGTCGAGAATAAGATGCACAGGCACAGACTTGACAATTGCTCTGTGGAAAAGTGGACATTTCAAAATGTGATTCAGCACAGGCCACTGGCAGGGAAGAAAGTATTAAAACAGCTGATAGGAAGCTAAAAGCCACCAACTAGGTACACACAAGAGGGCAACAGTATTTCCTGCAATTTAGTGCCTCAAGCATGCTTTTGCAGTGAAGAAGCTCCAACTATGAGAGAAGGAGCAAGAGGTGCTGACAAGCAGTGGTAAGCTTGCTCACAAATATATAAGAGTATTTAAATAAAGAAGTTGACCAGAAAGTGATAATGCTGAATTCCTGTTCTTGTCTCAAGAGTGTTTGTGTTTTAGCAAAGGGGTTAAAAACAAACAAAAACCCAAACAAAAATTCTGCAAATAATTTTGAAACAGAGATTACAAACCTAGGATTTCCTTCCAGCAGGTAGTGCTCTTGTACAATGCCCTGACCTCTTACTCAGTCTATATCTCATTAACCTGGCATTCTTCTCAGAACAGTGGCATATTTTAACAGTCTCCCTTCCCCTTCTTGCCTCTCTTCGGTGTTAGGAACTTAGGAGCTTCTAGGCTTTGTAACATTCACACTGTCACATGAAAGACAATCTAAATCTTCCCTGCACCTACTTCCACATGTCTAGCAAGACAGTATGTAGCCCACTGGACATCTCACTTTGGTTGAAACTTCTATTCCATCTCTAGGAAATATAGTAATTTTTCTTTCAATAAGTTAAAAAGACAACAGCTTTCTGTTCGTTGATCTTATCTGACTAATCAACAGAGGAAAGTTAGCAAATTGAACCGATAGCAATTTAAATATGTGTTGCTGGGCTGATGAAAAAATAATGGAGCGGACTGTTGTGATGCCCAGTACTTTCTGATATAAAGCCGGGAATCAAACCAATCTCATTAAACAGCAGCCACTGCTGTTTTCCACAGAGGACATGAATGTTCCCTTTTAACAGTCCAGGACATATTTGGCACACCAAGATGAATGGAAAGTATAGAAAGGAGATAGCTGCACTTCAGCTGTCCTCTCAGACCATGGCCACAACATCCCCAAAACTCAGTCCATTCTTCCTAGGAAACACTATTTCTTTCCTTCCCTGCCAGAACTACTAATCTGATGCTGTAAAAAGGCTTGCAACAACATCATTATGAGACTGCAGATTGCTCAAGATGAATGTGGATACCTTTACTAATGAAACACTTAAAAACAAATGCAATGTGAAGAACAGTGAAACAGGATTCTGAACAGTGAAAAGGTCACTTAACCTCACACGTTTCCTAAACCAGAATTTCTCAAATCAACTTTGCTAAAACAAGGTGTAGCATTTCATGTGTCCAGTAACAGAACAGAGCTTTTAAAAATAAATGGTGTTGTGAGAGCCTGCCTTTTCCGAAACCATGTTTTTGAGTGTTGTCAAAAACTTCCTCTGGAGACAACAACATCTGTCAACAACAGCATTTTCTCATTTCCTAATCCTCATAGTACCTGTAATTGAGACTGACCTGTGAAATATGAGGAGTGCTCTCTTATCCTCCAGGTGTCCATGAGTAAGAGACTGCTGAGCAAGTCCTTGTTACAGTGTTCTGGTGCTTCATCAGTTATGTGAGGAACACACTGACTTCAGGCACTGAAACTACCTAATCTAAAATCAGATTAAACTAAAAATCTTTACTTTCAACATCCAAAATAGATGGAGCAGTTTAAAATACATTATAAAAGAGGGAAGTGAAGAAATTAACGAATAACCAGGGTTAGTTTATTTACACTGAGATAGGAACTGAAAGTCTGGTTAGAAATATCTGCTTGTATTCATGTATTTTGATCTTTTTTCTTCCTTGCATCCCCTAAGAACAATCTCTTCCTGCACAGCCTACATCTCCATTTCATACCACAGAGGAAACTCTGATCTAGCAAACAAGATTTTATAGTTGTAACCTTTGGAGGCATTCTCCAGAAATCCCAGTAAGACTCAGGCTCCCTCTGCACAAACCTACTTACCTCAAACACATTCACGAAAAGATTCTGACCTCCCTCCTCCCTCCCACCCTGCTCTGAAGCTGCAATAGTTGCATTAGCTGACCAGCTGGTACCTTCTACACTTGACTGACCTTCTCTCAAAAGCTCCTCCACAGCTGCCTAATGCTTCCATGTGAACACCGCCGGTCACCTACACTTTGTAAGAATGTATACTTGCATACATTAATAAACTGATCTGGTATAAATACCCACAAGATTACTATTACTAGGTCATGATGGATGACTGGCTCGGTTGACGAAGATCAGACACAATAAAATCAATCGCCTCAGAGAGCAATGGGCCTGGGTGGATTGACCTGCAAAACACATCTTCAAGGGACACTTAAGAACAGCACAATATCAAACAGGGGAGCTCAAATATGTAGTTTCCCTTGCTTTCACAGTGCAATTACTCCCTCTGATTCTCAGAGGAAGACGAAGTGAAGGGGACCATACTACTGAGCTTTTAATGTAGAGCCCAAATACTAGTAAAATATGCTTATTTGTGACATGATAAAACAAGCTCAATTCCACAAAACAAGATGGGAAATTTCTGTGAAGATTTATATTCTGAAACGATAGATTTATATTCAGCAGGAAAATGAGAAACTTAAAGGGGGAAAAAAAGTGTTCTATAATTGAACGACTTAGCATACAAACAATCAAACTCACCCGTTATACAGGAAAAAAATTAAAACTATCCTTGAAAATTTGATCTTCCATAGCCATGAAGGATTAGTATAAAGTAACTTTAGAAATATTCCTTTTACTCTGTTACTACTGAACTGACTTTTGTATGCAGCATTCATATGCTGGGACTCTTATGATAAATGAATTTGAAGTACTTTGAAAGAGAAGTATATCAGACTTTTCTGAGGAGTCAGATATAAGGACTCTTTCCAGGAATAGACATGCTTATTGCATTTTCTTGGCTAAATTCCATCTTTCAATAATGACAGTGTTCTCATCCACAGTTCTAAAATTCTTCTATAATGTCTAAGACAATCTGTCCTACCACTGAGTGAGAAGTGTTTCTACTTTAATACCTGATATCTCTTTCCTCTACTATATGTATTATGTGAAGAAATTAATCAGGTTCTTTAAAACTGTTACATACAGCAAGCAGTCAATGAAGCATTTCTGAAAGGGTCATAGAACTACTTCACACCTACTGCCCTTTACTCTTTCCCAAGATACTTTGCCCTTCAAAATGTGTTCCCATGGTAGAATAAATCCACAAAGACTGGAGCCAGGAGAAGAAACTTTGGTGACTTCAAGATATATGAGACAAACAAAAATACAACAAAATCCACTGAGCAAATAAATTCCAAAATCCAAGAGAAAATATTGAAGTCTGGAGAAAGCTTACTTTGTCAAAGAAGACAAACAGGGCATTTGATATTCTGTGTTTCTATAAAACACAATGGATACATTTATGCATTCATAGTTTTAACAATTTCCTGATAAACTGCTTTAAAATGAATTTGCTTCAGATTTTATTTTCATGGTTATTATATATTGCTTTGTGTCAGATGCTATTAAATCAACACCTGAATGAAAACCCATAATGAAAATACTCAATAATACTTTAACTATTTACATGCCAGTAAAATTTGGATAGCAATGCAGTTGAGCTCCTTCTGATTCTAAATTATAACAGTCTACCTGGGGCTT
>VWZG01007624.1:1262245-1291599 GCA_013396735.1 Grallaria varia
GCTTCTTGACACTGACATAACATAAATACTCACTCTGGAAGGAATCTACTAGTTCGATTTGGCAGTTAGTTGCAGGTGATGCTATTCAAGCAATTAAAAGAAAGACGTTTATGTTCACAATACAATGTTAATAGATGGTTATGTGATTAAAATAGAAAACAAAACATTTGGGAAGGAAAAAAAAAAATCCGTGAAGGCTACTGAAAAAAATATGTCTATCACTACATAAACTCATTAATTTAGACAATTCTTTCATCTAGTCATTTTATAAAAACATACTCTGTTAATATTAGTCATGAATGTGGATTTTAATTATTCTTGTATTAACCATCATGGACAGGACCTCATAATAAAAAAAAAAAAGAAAATCATAATTCTTTTTGTATTCTAAAATAAAGATTTAAGTCCCCAAAGAAGAAAATTTTAGAGCATGAGTTTCACTGTATACAAAATAACTTCACAATACCTTCCAGTGGAGGACTTAGATGGTACAGCACCACTATTTGTAACAGATACTTTATGTAAAATACAAGAACTCAAAGTGCCTATATGATTTATTATCCTCTTAGAACTACTATTAATGTTGAAATAAAATAATTTTGGTTATTACTACATTATGTCAATCTGCTAGAATATTGAACCTGAAGAAACTAAGATTATTGACATAAAACTTCCATTGAGCTAGAAATTTATTAGCAATGATTGACTGAAGAAAAAGTAGCTCAGTTTTAGCAAACGACACAATTTACTTTAAAAATGCATTGAAAATATGACATCACCTTGAAGACTAGTGTTATATTCCTTCATCTCCTGTAGTTGACTACAGGAAATAAACTCCAGCCAAGCAAAGCCAGTGGTTTTATATATGCACATGCTTACATTGCTACTATGTATTTTTTTAACTCTTCTCATCCAAAGATGGATTGGCAGACTCTGGGAAAGCCAGAAGCTATCTCCTGACTCTGATATATAATCTGCATTTCATTTCCCCCCTTTCTCAGATTCTTCTTAGTTCCATCCAGTTTGACAGACAAAGCATGCCTTTTTAAAGGTAACTACTCTGATTTTTAAGTCCACAAGTAGTGGCATCTGATACCCCATTCCAAAACTTCATTTGCTGTATGCTAAGGAAAAACAGTTGAACTTGCTTACATTCTAATCTTGGATACTTTTTAGCCTTTATCTAAAGGACTGCTGGAGGCATAGCAGCCTATCAGCAGGTAATCACAGATAAAAGGACACTATCCAGCTCTCATACAGTAAGTATCAGGACCGTTTATGCCAGTTTAGGGATTCTGAAGAATTATGAAATAATGTGGAAATACAAAGAATAATTGTTGCAAAGTAATGATAAATATTTTTTAATTAGAATTGATTCATTCAGAAGACATCATACAGCACTTGGTCTAGATACTGTAAATATGAGGAGGAGAACATTCTTACAGTTGTCAGAATTGTTATGAAATAGTCTTGGAGTGATTATGTAGTCTGCTTTTTTTAAAACATGAGGAGAAGAANAAATATTCTATTCTGTTCTATGCTCCAGAGAATTCAATAAAGCTGCACTGTGCCCAGACCGTAAAAGACAAATGTCCCTCTCTGTATCAAACACTCAATTTATCTAAATTAAGGATAGAACATTTGAAGCACCACCTGATTTCAATTGCTACTTCTTCCAAGTCAAGGGTAAAATTCCCAACTGTTTCTGTCATCCAAGTTAAAAAGATATCCAGACCTATTAAATTTAATTTAATCAAGCATCTTTGAAAACGTAACAAGTTAGGGAGGGCTTTCAGTTTGCTTTCATATAGCTATCGCCTATAGAGACACAATAGCCAATTTCAACACGTTTAATGAAACAACCTAATTTTTTTTAACAGGGAATATCCAGATTTTAGTTAGCCCTGGCTTTACAAAACTCATTTCAGCAAAAAAAAATTAATACATTTTATAAGTCATCAATAAGTAACCACTGGTTAGGACTCATACTTTTTTTAAGAATAAAATTAAGTTGCTGTCTACCACATGCTGGCCTTTTTTAGCTTCCATAAATAATTAAAGAAGTGTAATAGAAAGGTTGTAAAATTAAAAATACATACCATCATTTTTCACAAAATCCATTCTTATAATTTCTGATTTCTAGGGTATGACTTTAATTTTCAACAGTGTATTAATTATTCTATGGAACTAAATCAGTCTAAAATCTCTACTGTGATTCCACATAATAAGAAGCAACTCAGTGTAGAATTACTGTAAATCCTTTTAGCAGGTCCTTATGAAAAGAACAAAGGCTAAAAATGTCACTTACTTTAGGAGAGATGCTGTTGCGAGATGTACAACGTTGGACAAGCTGTCAGAATAAGATAAATGGAGCTCAGTTGTACCATTAACCTGTGACATTTTTGACAGTGCAAGGCTGTGCACTGTGAGAAAAGCAGAATATGTATCCTTTGACTTTTTCCCTCTCAGTAATAGAAATAAGAAAAAAGATGCAATGGTCTAACATTAAAAAAAAAAGACAAAGCATCTCTTTTTCCAGCTCTCAAAAATGTAAGAGCTCAAATAAAAAATAAAGAGACCCATGTCTTTAGGATATATGCAGATATGTTCCAGTTTAATATATGGAAAAGGAAATTATACTAAGTACGTTGCCATATTAAAATTTAGAACACCATCATTAATTTTTCATACATTTTAACATTTTAAGAACTAAAAATTATAACTTTCATGCTGCCAATTTGATTTATACTTCTGTCAAACTAACTTTCAGTAACCAGAAAAAGGAACAAAACATTATAAAATGACAGTCAGTATATGTAAGGCAACACTCAATCATGATGTTAAGCTCTAGTTTTAACATTATAAATTCCAGGAGTTTTTCCTTAAGAATATATGGTCTTACTGAAAATCCAAAAAACATTTTTAAGGTTACTTAAATTATTTCACAGTTAATATGTGCTTAGAAACAGGGGCATACATTGTGAAAAAAATTTTAGGTAGTTCATAGCATATAGACAGTAGTACTGCATTTTATTCTCTCAATCTCCTTGAAGAGTCTAAACCCATGGAGCAATATATTTGTTGCTAGAAATAAAATAGCAAAAAAAATGTACTGTCATAAATAGTTCTTATGAAAGGGAAATCTAAGGATTGCATAACTCGGTGGCTGTGAGCTGAGGCACTGTGTGTGATGAGAAGTAGTGAGCCAAGTCACCTCAATTCAATGAACGAAAAACTAGTCCAAGAAAAGAGAGCAGCAATCACTCTGAATACTGAAAATCTTGGAGTAACCTGAGTGACCTTGTACAGCAATAAGGGGGTGAGTGAGCTTATTATTTGAGCTACAAGCCCCCCAAGAAACGTGCTCTGCTGCTACTTTCAAACAGATTGATTCAGTGGTGATCAGGAGAATTACAATGTTCATGGAAGAACAGAGGGTCAAAACTTGCTGTGTGTCCATTGCAACTTCAGAATACAAGATTGGGATTTTGCATTTGGAGTTCAGTTGTCCCAGCAAAGCTATCTTTTCACCGGTCAGAGGGACACCCCAGCTTTGATGAAGGTTACAACATCTCATCCAGTTTCTGAGTTTCAAGAGCTTAGAATGCCTCCAAGAAGCTTTATGGAATGGACAATTGAGAGAAGGGGAAAAAAGTTAGTCCTTAGAGTCAACATAACCAACATGAGGGACAGGAACAACCCTTACTCTCTACCTTGTCGATGCAGCATGGGGTAGCTACACCCAGAGTACAAAACAGAACTGAAGAGCTTGGATGCTTGGAGGGTTTGAAGATTACACAAATGACCCTGGGACCTTTGACCTTGGCCTTCCCACATAGGTACACCTTGGAGATTAATATGGAACTGGGCTTCCTCTCCCAGACAGAAGAAACTCAGGGATATAGGATTTCCTTAGGCTCTCACTCATGATGCTTTGATTACAAGAGACAAGTATTTTGACAGGTATATGTAGTTGTGAGAAAGTTTAGGAATTCAACAGATTTCCAGAACAAAACAGTATCTAGTAACAATTTACTAAAACTCCAAAGAAATATAGGTTTCCTAAATTTAGGCAATAAAAAAATTTTATTTTGCGTGAGAGAAAAGTTAAGTACAACTGTTGGACTTTGCTCTACTAAGGACTAATAATCTCCAGACACGTGTTGTTTGGCAGGCTCTGGGCTCAAGCAGACGGCACCAGCACACTTGCATCAGCAGTGGAATTGGCATTTGGACAATTATTTGAATAAAGATCCACACAGGTCACTGAGGATGGTGGAAACCATAGACGTGTGAAACTAAGAGTACTTAGAACCTCATTCTAACAAGCAGTGAAGATTTTCACAGCTAACCTGCTTTCTCTAAGTGTACAAGCCTGCAACTACATTCTGTGCCTCAAAAACACTACTGTGTCAAAGCATAAAGTGCTCAAAGTGCCTTAAAGAAATCATTAATTCAACCTTGCACCTTCAAAAATGCCATATCTCTTGTGAAATAAATCTGGAGGCTGTCTGGCACTGAAACACATGTAATCAGGCTTCTTTCATTTAATTTTAGCACTACTTTACACAGTTCTGAAAATAAAATACCTTTCACATCAGACAGTTTAAAAATACATCTCATTTTTATTTTATCCTTAAATAAAAGGATAAAATAAAAAGATATGGAGAATTCTTCAGATACTTTTCTGTATCTAAATCAGAACATCTTCCCAAACACTATCAGAGATTACTCTGGGAGTCAGATACCAGCATTTTCTGGGGCATGTGGGTCTTAGTAACTGCCCTAATGTTCTGCATCACATGAGGATTATTGGAGGTCTAAGCAAGCAAAAGCATTTTAAAAATAAAATTTAAAAAAAAAAAAAAAGTATTTAGAAAAAGCCCATTCTGAACCCTAATCCAGTTTTCGAATAGCAATACCTTCCCTGTCTCTGTTTGGTTTAGTGGAAAAAACACTTGCCCAGAAAAATGTATCACCATAGCGCCTAGGTATTCGTTTCCCTGTAGATGGAACATTCAACATAGCTGCCTTATTGAGTAATGCAGAAGTCCACAATCTTGTATTTTAGCAATCACATATTGTCTATTCATTGACATAATGAATAACTTGGTCTCATTTAAATCTTGAAAAAAAAAAAAGATGTCTCGTTTTTCCAGGTGACCATCTGACAAAGAACGATGTTAATGCCAAAGATGAGCCTGACTATTCAAAACTAATCCTGACAAACAGGACAGTGTTCCAGCCTTATCCATAAGACTATCTATGTGATCCTGACTAGAGAGTGTAGCTGTCTCCAAAATAATCCAAAATTGAAAGTAAGTCTGTACTAGAATACCATCCTTTTAAAACACTAGAATTGAAAAGAGTAGTTAAATTTAGAACAATCCATGAGTATCACAAAGAAAAATTATCATACATTAATAAGAATGTCCCTAATTTATTTTTGTAAAATACAACATAGTTGTCCATCAGACAGTAACATAAGAGAGGTTCTCTTTCTCACTGAGAAATTCAGTGGTTAGCAATTTTTTTCTGGCCTCAGTGTTTTTCTAAAGGTTGTATTCAATGTGCTTGTTTATTACACTGTACCATTTATTTTTGCTTTTGTCTCTATGACAACAGGAACTTCTTTTTTCAAGAAACGTTCTTGGATTGACTAACTACAAAAGCAGCTTATATCTCTCTAAACTGCAGAAAAGTCACAAACCCTCTGAAACAAAATCCATATTAGTCTTCTCGCTTTAGAAACACAGTTTAGAGCACTACTATATGACCACACACAAAGTGATAAATTCTGGCAAAGACTTCCTGGGAATCACTTGCAGAATCATGGCTCTTAGGAGAAACAAATCACATGGGTTATGTAGATGGAACAGGACAAAACTATGACAAAAGGATCTACATGTTTTATGAAAAGAGCAAGTGGGGCAACACAAATACTTTTCACTGGAAGTTTAAAATGTAGAAAAGTCCTTTTTTTGAGTAAAATCATAATTGTAAATTATTTCAGCTTCAAATCGATGGCTTTCTGGTGGAAAATGGAGGAATCTGAAAAGTATTTTTGAGATCATAAATGTGGAGGAGAAATTTAACAGCACCTTCTTATGAATACTTATGTCCAGATGTCTCTCTCAAATTAATCCAATATCCTTTCTTTCAAAGTTATAAACTATTGTTAGAAAAATTAAAATGATATGATTTTAAAAATATAAAATGGTATCATACAGCCAAAGATCTTCACACAGGACTGAGTTACAGAAGCTATGAAGAATTTTCATGCAAATATGCTCTGTATTAAAAAATGAAGGAAATTTAAAAATTAATAAGGGCACCAACACAAACTATAGTGGAAGAGGTTCTACATCTCATGGACTTCATGAAAAGGCTCTTGTTACCATGAGGTGGAACTAGAGCTAACTGCAAAACCACTTTCTTTTAAAGTGCTCCATACAACATCACTTTCTACAAACAGACATAGACATCCACGTTCTATTTGAATTTTATCGTTTCATATTCACCCACACAAACAGCAAATGTAAAGGGGAAATACTACAGTATCAGTGCTATCTCACTATTTTCCTCCTTACAAGCATCATTTTTTCCCAAGTGCCTTACATCTCCCTTCTAAGGAAAGAGTTTAAGGCATTCTTATTTTTTCCACTTCGTTATCCCTTTGCCTACATGAGCTTCTGTATTTTGGGATGTGACAGATCATGAGAAAAGTCAGCTGATTAATATTACAAACAAATGAACGTCAGCTTTCAAGAGATAACATATACTTCAACAAGGCATCTTAAAGTGAGGCACAAAAGAAAAACGTATTTTCCTAAACTTTCCCTTGTACATAATACTGGGTTGTATCAAAGAGGTAAAAATCTCTGAGCTCTTTCAATCTGAAAGTACTTGCCTTTTTTCTTCTACATTTTTTTCCTGTATTTTAATAGGGGTGGAAAAATATTTGTCAAGGCACAAGTCACAAATATTGAGTATAGCTCTTCTTTACCCTTCTGTTTCATGGTTCACTTTCATCAAAATGTAAAAGTGGACATGGTACTGAGAAGTTGCAGACTCCCCACCTTTAAAAGAAATTATCAAATTCACCAGCTGCTACACCACTCCTCACTGATTTTATCCTGCCTTGGGTCAGGTATAACCAATGAAACACATCCACTTCTTCCACCTTCAAAAATTAGAATAATAAACAATGAAAGTGGCATGGCTTTATCTTCCAGTACAAAGCAGCATGAACTCAGAGTAAAAGAAAACCATTTGTTTCCTGCTTTTAAGACTTGCTTTTTTATTTACAAAGTAATATGTTAAGTTTTTTCATTACATTAGGGGAGGGGAAAGTCTGTTTTCTTATCCGTCAATTTCTTTTAGACTCAGCTATTTTCTAGCCACAAATCTTGGTACACAAGGAAAAATTAAGGAGGAATATATGTGTCTGCAAAGATTTTGTCCACCTTTGGCATTTTAGTCTAGGGAAAACATGTTTGTTAAAAAAGAAAGAGTTCCACTGTACAGCAAACCATCCAAAATACTTGAAAGTGTTTCATGAAACAATCTAATTGAGAAAAATCAGGTCCAGATTGTTTAAATATTCTCATTTGTCCACCACACATATTAAACCCACACTCAACTTATTCTAAAGCTAATAAAGAACATGGGTTGCTGGAAGCCCTCATTGAGAGCCCAGTGAGATTCTTTGTCTGGATAATACATAGCAATTCTGCATAGAAAGTGGTGCAGCAATATTAGCATGACACTCCATCTGAACTAAGTTTATCTCCCAACTGTTATCAGTGTACTAGGAAGGAAAAGTGTTACCAAGTCCAGCAACGCTTTCCCATTTCATTGATGAGTACAGACAGAGCTTTAATGAGCTTTGGGGATATCCCATTTGCAAAATAAATGCTGTATCAATGAAATGTCATGGCTAATTTGACATGAGCTGTGTCAGGTACTGCTGACAGCACAGCTTAGCAGTTGTTTCTGTTCTTTAGATCAGGATGAAACTCATTAACAATCCTAAGACCAGGAAACTAATTGCAGGACTCCTCTTTTCCAGGTAAGTGTTCTGATCACAGAATCAAGTTCCTCTTTTCATATTTTCTTTTATCGCACAGCTCTTGAATTTTTCCTTCACAGCTTTAGTAGAGTACAAAGGGACATGCAAAGTTTACCACTAGTTCGGAGACTGCTCAAAGAGAATTGAATCAGATTTTTCACTTCATGGGCAAAGACTGTAATTACTCAGCTGTTACAGAAGAGACAGGCAGCATGTTAACCCCGCTTTACAAAATCCTCTGGAGTCTATTACTGGGCTGAGATGGAAAGATGTCATTTAAAGGTTAAGCCTCAGTAAAGAACTTTATGTACCGATGGGGCAACCTGAGGAAAGGCAGGTTTTCTAACACCACCACTCAAACAACTTGATTTTATAAGCATGAACGTAGAAAGGACCTCTGAGTAAGAACCAGGTCTGCATCACACAGCTGCTATAGCAGGTATTAGCATGAGCTCAAAAACAACAAGAAAATTATTATTTCCACTTCTAGCAGGCCTGGTTGCTGTTAAGAAAAAAATTAATTACTCCCTCTTGTAAAGAAAAAAAACAATGCAAATAATCTGCAGCATTATGTTACACTCTTCTTACTTGGAAAGGCACTGCAAAAAAATGGACACACTTACTGCTATAAACGTGTAACTTCAGTATGTAACTGGTAAGAAAGACTACATATACAATTGTGCAACTCCAGCATTAAGTACTCTAAAATTGGTGCTTACTATTGTTTAAATTCTGCTTGCATGAGTGCTTGGGGTTGATGCAATACATTTGCTGTGCACTGCTGCACAAGGCCGAGGGCACATAAATCCAAACACTTGAGTCACTTCTGCTGCATTTATACCACCCACTAAAGACACTAGATAAACAGTTCACAGAGCTCCTCACAGTTCTGCATCATCCCCATCTCTACATCATCACAAATGTTAAGTAAACCTTTGTGCTACAGAAATTGCCTAGTTTGATTTAACTCTTGGGGTTTTTTATCTTTCTGGTTATCTTTGTCAGAAGCTCTTTATCCACTTTAAATTCTTTAAAATCCACCCCCCTACATACCAAGGACGTGTTTGGGTTTCCCCGGAGCAGATTGTTTTCACCAAACACTTTTAACACAAACACAGGGATTAAGAGAAAATTATTGTGCATTCTCCCAGGTGGTTTTTAGTGATTTATTTCAACTCCTAGTAATTCCATGCTAGAAGATCCCAGCAGTCATCGACGCCCCTACCAACTATAAGTAAGAAGCAACATTAAAAACCAAGTAACTTACTCACCAAATTGATTACATAATTGTCTGTAGATGGAAAGTCTGTATATTACTTGAACCATAACTTTAACAGTCAAGAATCTCTTATCCTATTTAATATGATCTTTCAGGTAAAAGCAGATGGAGAAATTCAGGGCACTTATCTAGTGTTAAATATCATCTCAGCTAACTTTAGATTTCACTTTTGAAAACTTTGCCACAGTCGTTCATACCGGCATAGATCAACACAGTCTAAAGGGAAGCCTGGAGCATTTACCTGTAAAAGGAAGACTTTGAGAAGTGTGTTTCTGTTGTGCAGACTCAGTGATCATCCTTCCCTAAAGTAACTGCATTTGCCATGGCAGTAATCTACTTACTTGGATAAAAACACTTCTCATCTTCTGGAAGTAGTCAAAGTGAGATATGATCGGTCACCTGTTGAAGCTCCATGTGAATAAATTTTAACTATCAGATACAAGCTGATCCAAAAGCTTCACCATTTTGCTTCAGCATGAACACAGCTAAATTAAGATGTCACTTGTCGAGTCATCATGCCACCATCGAAATATTGGAACAGGACTGCTTGTCTGCAGGGAGAAAGCTATCTGCCAGTGAGTATACAAATACACCCAGAAGAGATGCTTGTAAAATTCATACTTAAGCATGTGAATAGTCTGGACCATTAAATCTTCACCTCTTTTTAGGGAAACTGAAACCTTTAACTAGGTGAATTCAAAAACAAGAGCAATAGGTTAATGATTAAAACTAAGAAGAATAAATAGTGAAGTATAGTTGATGAACTTTTCTTCCTTAAATGCTGATCTGAGTAGAGATGATCTGTTCACTCTGATCAAATTTCTTTGGTAAGTCAGATATACTGTTTTGTTTCACCGTACTTAGAAGATGCAGGCTTCTGGAATCAGTCAAAGTCTGAGACACAAATGAATGCTGACTATTGCAGAGCACTATGGTTTTATATAGGGAGATAAAAAAAGGCAAGAATTTATCATTAGTATAATAATCTAATTTATCTTTACTATTGAAATCTTGAGCATAATCCAATATTCATTATGATAACAGATGTAATTATCATCAGGAAAAGGCAAAAATGCTTCTATATTCAAGCATGTTTTAACAGCAACACACAATTAAAATTATTACAAACAGAATTCTTAGTTCCTTTTCTAGACATTAAGCTCGTACTTCATATGTCACCAAAGTGGTGTCATTCTGATGTTGCCAATGGGGGATGCTCTAGTTACTTATCATTATCTGTCAACAGCTTGTTCAATCTAAAACTCACTTGAGGTCATTTCTATATGTTAGGCAAAATGTTTTTACACCTTGCTTTCTCTTCATCAGTCCGCAGCAATACATGACACTGAACTGCCATGTATTTAATATATGGTGGCTGTTATGTAGGTGAGACATATTTATTTTCTTTGTTACCCCTAAGCCCAGTTTTGTCTAGTTTCAGGTCTTCATATCATAACTAAGGCAACTGCAGCATCTGTGTCCCATCCCTAATCATCCAACAGCTGTACTACTCTACATTGCACACTTCTACAGTTCACCCTTTCCCAGACACTTGCTACTATCACTGTACTCCTCTACATTACATCATTATGTTAGAAAAGAAATATCTCATTTTGCATAAAACATGTTCTTATACTAGATATCTGTAAGGACCTATTGTCATACTGTACAATATTTTATTCTGAGTTAAAACAAATTTGCTGCAGAAACCTGTTCAGTTAGAGACATTGCTGCTACATTTAAACCAAGTGGAGCAAAGGTGTAAAGAGGCCATGGAAGATTCAGAGAGAGCAAGCCTGACATGCTTCAGTCCTGCAAACTCAGTGCAAAGTTTATGGCCAGTTGCTAACAAATGCAGTAGAGTATGACAAGCTTGCACAGTTACGAGAGATACCTTCTGGCAGCTAAGCTGACAGCAGCCTCAGATGATGACTACACTAGCCAAGGTAAAAGTTGAGCTAGAAAGGTTACTGGAGACTATCTGTGTACGTTTGTGCCAAAAAGGCATTGAAGCAACTGCTGCATAACGATAAGTACAAGTTCATGTAACAGAAAAATAAATTTCACTTTAATGATTAAACCTATTAAAGTTCTTTTCTTTAACAAGTAATGGGCTATGAGGCTTAAAGTGAATAAGTAGTTCTAGAAGTCAGTGACAAAAGGATCCCAGAAAGTTAGTGAGAGAGCATTTATTTTTAAAGACCCTTTAATGCAATATTTCTGTTTTAAAAGATGAACTGAATAGAACATGAACAACAACCTTGGTTGGAAAAATAATCTAGCAGTGATAAAAGTAGACTAATACAGAGATGAAGAAGATGTGAATGTATGTTATTTCAAATGGTGATAGTTTTATAATGATTTCTGTTCTTTTAAAAGCTGAAATATTACTGAAGGTTGAAGGTAAAATAGGCTGCAAGAAACATCTCAGAATGAGAGATAAAGTAGTTAATTTCTTTTTCAGGTACCATGGCAGACACAAAACAGCTATACTCTAATTTTCAGGATGAGAAAAAAATGTGCCAAAATGGAAGCACTTCAGGTTAGTTATTTCAGATTCTGCTGCTGTGAGGGAGGTAAAAAGAAGGTTCATCCTACTCCAGGGAAGTCTGGCACATATCATTCCATTTCACTTGACAGCTCTATTTGCAAAGATGATAAAGCAGAAATCTACTGACACAGGAAACTCTTGGTTCCCTTAATTACAAACACCAAAACATCTTTCCACTGTGAAAAGGATGACAAATATTTTACCTTTTAAATCAACACATGCTCTCTTTGTTTATTAAAGCTCATACTCTACTGGGTATAAAACTGAATGGACAGCCACTCCCAGGGAGTGGCGGTAAATAGAACTAAATCCAGGCAGCACCAGGTCAATAGTGGTGTTCCTCAGGGGTCAGTACTGGGGCCAGCTGACCTGCTGGAGGGTAGGAAGGATCTACAGAGGGATCTGAACAGGCTGCGTCTATGGGCTAAGGTAAATGGTACGAGGTTCAACACAACCAAGTGTCAGATCCTGCCGTTTGATCACGACCCCATGCAACACTACAGGCTGGGTAAAGAGTGGCTGGAAATCTGTCCAGGGAGAACGGCCCTAGAGGTGTTGGTCAATTGACAACTGAACATGAGCCAGCAGGTGCACAGGTGGCCAAGAAAGCTGATGGCATTATGGCTTGTATCAGAAGTGGTGTGGCCAGCAGGACCAGGGCAGTGATCATCTCCCTGTACTTAGCATGAGTGAGGCCACACCTCAAGTGCTGGGTCCATTTCTGGACCTCTCACTACAAGAAAGACACTGAGGTGCTGGAGCGAGTCCAGAGAAGGGCAATGGAGCTGGGGAAGGGTCTGGAGGGTAAGACCTATGAGGAACAGCTGAGGGAGCTGGGGTTGTTTAGCCAGGAGAAAAGGAGGCTCAGGGGAGACCTTAGCACTCTGTATACAACTACCTGAAAGGAGATTGTAGTGAGTGAGGAACAGTCTCTTCTTGCAGGTAACAAATGACAGGACAAAAGAAAATAGTCTCAAGTTGCACCAGAATGGGTTTAGAGTGAATAGTAGGAAAAATTTCTTCAGTGAAAGATTTATCAAGCATTGGAACAGGCTGCCCAGGATAAGTGTGTGGGTCACCAACAGTGGAGGTATTTAAAAGACACATAGATGTACTTATGGGCATGGTTTACTGGTGGACACGGTAGTGCTGATTATGGTTGGACTAAATGATTTTAGAGGTCTTTTCCAACTTAAACAAGTCTATTGATTCTGTTTCTTCTATTGACAGAAATCAGTTGCTCTCACTTTTTAATAGTGCTAGACCAGCATAGTATCAAAATCAAGATTAGGCAAATTCAATTCTACTTCTGTCTGTGCATCAACAGACTTGCATACTGTTGCTAACAAGAGTGAAAATCTGGCAAACCTTATTTTGCAGGTTTTAAAAAAGAACCACATAAGCTATCTCAAGTTCTGAATAGGAGTTGCGAGTTTCATTTTGCAACAGAAATGTTGTCTTAGGCTCAAGTGTTTTTTGCAATGAAACAACCACTGCCTCAATGTTAGCAGAGAAGGTTAAGTTCTTACAAGAAAATAATGCGCCATTTCCTCTTAAGAATACCTTGGTATGATACTGCCTACTGAGCTATTCAACCAGAATTATGATCAGGTTGTTTCTCACCTTGTATTTTCTCCTTTTCATACACTACATATTTGCATTTCTTAACGCACTAATGTTAGAAGCTGAGCTTTTAGAGGCTGAAATTGTACTTCTTCAATTCAGTAGCTTCTAGCATGTACGGATGACACCTAAATGAAATACATTACATTAAAACGTGTATTAAGAAATAGCTTTTGTCTTTGTAAATTAAATTGTCTAGACTTGTTATTTGTATGAATTGTGCTTTGAAGATAAATCAAAGTGGTCATGACAAGAAATAGCAGAGGCTTTTTTAATTATATGATAAATAAAAGCATCACACAAACATGTACAGAATATTGCCTACACCATTGAAAACAAAACACTAGTAACAGAGTCCTGATACATAAACTCAAACCAAACTTACACATACACAGCTATTTCAGTAAGGTATCTGTGAGTGTGAAAACTGACAAAAGCTCTTTCAGCTATACAGTTGTGCATATTTTTAAAATTTGAATTATTTTAAGCATTAGGAGGTATCTGTAAAAGTATCCCATTGTTTTCTTAAGATCTAATAAAACTTTCTCTGCCTTCCTAATAAAATGAATGGATCATAGTGTGAACAAAACAGGTTGCTTTGGTAAAATTAAGCAAAACTTACTTAGCCATATTTGACCTCCACAGTTTTAAAGATTCCTGCCTCAGACAGCAATTTCAAATAATTTTGTATTTACTGAATTTATGGAGAAAGGTATCCCTCTTTCCTGGGACACAGATAAAATTTTAATGCTCAGTATTGGAAAAGACTGCAACCCGTGCCTGACCAGGGCTTTCATCCTATGATGTATCAAATTTTACAAGTCACGAAGAGGTGGATTTTTTCAGTGTTTAAAATGACAATCAAATTCCTTCTCCCTGAAGAAAGAAATGTTACCAACTCAAATAAAATCCAATATAAATTATTGTTGGGTCTACCTTTTAGGCGACTTTAGGTGCTTGGAAAAAAAGCTTGTGCTGTAGGAAGAGACAGAAAAATTTTATTAATTTTGGATGAAGTTCCCAGCAGCTCTTGTCAGAATGTTAGCCTCTACCTACTCCCCATTTTACATCTGAGTATTCATGTCCCATTGAGGAAGACTGCCAAGTATATTTTTGGTAAGTGTACTGTAATTGAACACTTTTGTAGGTCTCAGTTTCCACATTAGACCTGATTGGAATGAAAGGAGATGAAAGAATCAGAAAACAGTTATATTAAAGCAAATTATTTCAGTAAACCATTCAAAGAGATGTTCTTTTTGTGATATTTGTTTTGCTTAATGGGCAAAGTGATTACAACTGCAAGCTGCTATCCCATAGCCAGCTTTCTGGCTGTCCTTAGTACTACTACAGAGCTCAGCTCCATGCCTTCCTTCACTTTCTTTCTTAAGGCATTGTGCAGCATTTATGAAATCAATAAGTCCTAAGTTTCAAAGAACAGATGTCAATAACTTCTTTTAAAAGAAATATTATAATAGATACCACAGTATTATATTTGCTTTCTTCCTCACATACACAAATGCTTCCTGAGAAAATGTAATTAACAGTCTGGAAAACAAATTATACTTTAAATATATGGCTTTATCAAACCATATTCTGAAAAGAAAAATCCGTAGGGTATATATATATCTCAATGGGAAACTTAGCAAATTCCATTTCAATCATTAAAAGAGAGACTTAGAGGTGATTCAGTCAGGATACAAAAGTAGTTTAGTTGGGACCAGATTTCTGATTTGAGTAGGTGAAGACATAAGTTCTAAAGGCCCGAAATAAACTAAACAAATTAGACTGAAAATAATTAACAGTGATGATAATGACCAATGAGAACAGTTTACCTACAGGTGTACGTGAACTGTTTATCATCAGAGACTTCAAATTGAGAGGCTCATTTTCCTTGGTCAGAAGTTAAGAGCAGGATGTGAGAATTATTGCAAAGCTCTGTGGCCTGGGTTGTATAAGAGGTCAATGAGGACCATTATACTCGTTTCTCCTGAAAACAATTAATCTCTCTGCACTTTAATTAAAGTTAAAGAATATGCCTTCCAGGAACATGCCTTGATAGCTGTGCTACTGAAACACATTAAGTGTCCTTGTTCCTCAGAAAGCATGAAAATTATAACCCTCCTTGAAGATCAGTGGGTGGGGAAGGTAAGAGTTCAAAAGGAGCAAATTATCCCAGCTCCAGATCCACACTGGAATGTTTAGTCCCCACAGTTTGTCTGTGTGAGACAATCAACACTGCAGCACCATCTTCCAAAACCAGTACTCATTATTTACTAACATAAGAAAGCACAAGAACTTTGTGAAGAAAATACAGTGTCAGAAGTGGTAGGCATTTTTTAAGATTTACTGGGAAAAAACAAGAATGCACTGTACATACCAATACATTTTAAAAGTTGTGCACACTGAGAAAGCTTCTGGCACAGTGGGAGCCATCAATTTACAACCATTTCGGTACAGGCTGAACAAAACCAAAAATATGGAGAAAAATCTCATTGATCTACATTTTCTTAATCTTATCTGCTCTCTAACTTGAGAGACACCTCTGTTTGGACATTAGAATTTTTCAACACTTTCAAAAGTCAAATTCTCTTAATTTGTTTGTAAGTTCTTTTGTTTTTGCATATGACCTTTAAAAATATTTTTGCTGTGATTACATGGCAACACGATGGCAATATTTTTTGCCATCAGTTAAAAGGTTTTAATGGATAACATTTCAAGAAGCTGTTGAGACGCATTACTTAAACATCAGATTTTTGAGCCATTTATGTTATCACAAATTTCAATAGCACATACAAAATAAATCTCACTTAATGCAGTGTGTATGGAAAAGTATTCACTAAAATCTTCTTCATGTAACTGTCTTTTCCATCAACTGAATAGCTTTGGTAATGCATCAGCAAAACCATCCCAAAAAGTAGCCTGGGGGATGCTGTTTTAATGACCAATATTGATTTTATTTCCAATCTATCACTCTGCAAATGCACAAACTCATTGCTCAAGACCATTCTCTTCCTGGACCAGAAAGAGGGCAGAGGGTCACACATAAGCATACATAGCATTGGAACTTGCTCTTCTACGTGCTTGCACCTGTTTGAAATGCCAGATGCAGTTTTGGTTGAAGTCAACAGAAACTCTTTTATGGGCATGAAGGTAACATCTACTGTATTGTTCCTTCGTGAAATACAGAGGAATAGAATAGACTATTTCAGTTGGAAGGGACCTGCAATGATCACCTAGTCCAACTGCCTGACCACTTCAGGACTGACCAAAACTTTGAGCATACTATTAAGGGCACTATCCAAATGACGCTTAAACACCAACAGTTTTGGGGCATCAAACACCTCTCTAGGAAACCTGTGCCAGTGCTTGACTATCCTCTCCATGAGAAACATTTCCTAATGTCCAATCTAAGCCTCTGCTGGTAAATCTTTGAGCCATCCCCATACATCCTGCCACTGTGCACCAGGGAGAACAGTTCAGCATCTCCCTTTCTCCTGTCCCCTTACTCAGGAAGCTGTAAAGAGCAATGAGGTCACCACTCTGACTTCTTCTCTCCACACTAGACAAACCCAGAGTCCTCAGCTGCTCCTCACAGGACATGCCTTCCAGTCTTTTCGTCAGCTCAGTTGCCCTCCTCTAAGCACATGCAAGAACTTTTACATCCTTTGTAAATCGAGGGTCAGAACTTCACACAGCACTCACTGTGCATACAGTGGGATAGTCACCCCTTGGACCAGGATGCAGTTTGCCCTCTCGGCTGCCAGAGCACACTGATGACCCACTGAGAGCAGGCTGCAACTTGCCTCTGATAACGTCTCTGGAATGAAGCCTTTCCAGTATCTATAACACCATGACAATCTTATCTGTAAAGTTTGTGGTTAAGTATATTTAAAAAAATCACAGCTTTTAAACACTTGCATGGGAATTGTTTTTATCAATGCCATCAACATCAACAAATATATTTGGTCTTTGCCCATTCTAGACAGATCTTGATATGGCTGTTTTCACTCTAGGCATCATATAAATACTGCAAGCATGCCACAGATTTTTATCAATAATACCTAAATCTACACATTCATAAGCAGCTTTGATGGAAATAACAATTATAATGTTTGTATTTTTAAAAAAAATTAAAGTATTAATCTAAAGCTGTAAAGACTAGATTATAAATAAGTTATATATAATCGAAAAATATCATCATATTGCATATCAGTTATTTTTATAAACTCACAGTGTCCTATTTATATATAGACAGGCCTTCCACAGAAATATATTTTTTTCTGACTATCCTTGTATTAAATCTAAATTAATTTTTCACTGATTCATTAAATTACACTATTAGTTTCACATTTGTTGATCATTTGAGTTTACTTTGCAGACCCAAACAGACCTAACGTACATAGTAAAAGAAGCAGATTCATTTATAATGTCCTCCTTCTTGAATATCAAGAAACTTGTATGAATTTAAATTGGTTTTTATAATAAAAGGTGTCTGAAAATTATTTTGAAATTTTAGATAAGTATAATATCAATGTCATATACGATATTAAGATTTTCAAAAGCAAATGTTTGTTTACCTCCTGTTGAATATAAGACCCAAAAAATAAGGTCAAGTCACTGGAACTAGTGTGTTTGACTGCTGAGAACAAAGGAGTCAGACTGAAATAAAATGTGATTATTACTTAAGACCAGTGATTATAATATTCAAAATCATAATAACTACAGCAAAAGTCACAGTCGTGCTTTTGACTTGGTATAGTAGGCAAGTGCCACACATTTGTGCCCTATAGCACATTTTAACTACTCATAAGGAACAGTGTTCCATCGGATTAAACACCACTGCTCTCAGCTCAAATTCAACAAGTAATTATACACAGTTTTAGTTTTCAGATAATGATATCAAACATGTACTACATGTTTTCCTGAGTGAAACTCTTAGTAGCTAACATGTTTTGGGTTTCCCCATTTATTTATTATTGACTAAATAGCTTAATTTTGCTCAGTGCAGAAACACAAGATAATAAAAGAGTCTCTATAAAAGTCTTCTGTGTGGCTCTTGAGTTCAAAGCAAATTTTCCAGCTGAGTTATAAAGTCTTGGAATGAATTTCCAATGAAAATGCTAACAGGCCTTTAGCTACAGCGGTGCTAGCGGGTGTTGATAAAACAAATAGAAAACCCTGTCAGTGCCAGAAAAGCAGCCCATCATTAGAGGCACTTTTCTAGAAGCTTTTTATTATACGTGGGTGATGATAATCTTCCCACCAGTGGGCATGCTGGGTTTTGGCACATATCAAGCTTGTCAGAATAGTTTTACACATTCCAAACAGCAGGCAGAATAGACAATAACAAAAGAGAAAAGAAACTTTCTCAACATGGTGCGTATCTTTGTTCTCAGGAGTTGCTATTGCCTTTTTATCGAGCAAACAAAGCAACCATTTAACCAAACCACTACACATATTAGAGCCATTGACTCAAGTTACAGCAGGTATACCAAGGCTTCTGGTCTGCCCTCAGCTCTGACAGAAGAGGACAGAAGGAAGTCTCTGTGTGACAGCCAAAAGCAGTTCTAAGACAGTTTTCTTCCCAACCACATTCCCTGTATGGTTTTAGCATCTAGCAGACCGTAAAACAGCCAGCTACAGTTCTTTGTGTCCCCAGAAAGCCATTAGTGAAAACTAGTCTCAGGATACCTTAGCTAGCCTCTCCTGGCTTTTACAAATTCAGTCTCACAGAGGAAGACAGCACCAGACACAGCTGCTCTGAGTCACCCACACAAATCATCCTTTCTGCAAAACCGGCAGTTGCAACACATGCTGTTCTCAGCGTCCAAGTAAGGGGAATTGCTACCCAGTTTCCCCAGAGCAGCCAAAATCTTAATTTTTAAAACACTTCAAAACTGTAGCACAGCTGAAAGAGACAAGGGAATAACACAAGGCAGCCACAGGAACTGTGATTTAATCCTGCAAACAGCAAAAAACATTGCTCACAGTAAATGTACCAAATGTATGGACCAAAACTGATATTGGAAGTTTGGATCATATGGGAAGAAAAATCAGGAGTGACACTGGAATTTACTGACCATGTTTATATAGTTGGTGCATACCACCACGTTACCTCACTTTTTTGGGTGATGTTAAGAGCAAAATGTCATACTGTGAGGATCAAAAAAACTGCATACACACAGGAGGAGATAAAGCCAGGGTGAAACATGGCCTGCAGAACTTCCATCAGAGGCAACTTTTCACTGAAGATGTAAAGAAGGCAACTTATCTCTCACACAAGCGGTAATTTGGAGGGACAGTAAATTAAAAACAAGCCAACCTGTTCTTACACCAAGTTTAGCACAGTTACTCTGGAAATCACTACGAAACAACCAATACAGGCCCTCACGATACTGTTGTCAGTCACTTTCAATTCTACAAAATGTAACAAATCAACGGATAGTTAGAATAAAGTAACACAGATACCAAAAAGGATGTGCACCATGGATGTCGTATCCATGAAAAGAGTTCCTTGCATCTGGAAACTATACAGAGTTGTCCTTCATTTTGCAAAATGATCCACAACTTACTGACTTTCTCACACTAAAATGTACATTATTCATACATGGGTGATTAATGCAAAAGATACTATCAACTGTGACTCTCATTCTAAAAATTATACATGTGATTTCACAAAACTGCACATATAAAGGAAATGTGAATTCATTCACTGCGTTTCCTGAACTAGTGTCCCCCAAGGTATGTAACATGCTTCAGTTACAGGATTTAACTATTAAAGTGTGCAACACTTGACAGAATTGGGTATTTCTTCATTTCTTTATCATACAAAACTCAAAAATCATTTCTGCCAAATGTGGCATCACGTTACAGTTTTTGTACAGTTCTTTATTCACACCCATTTCTTTCCACAGCTGTCATTAACAGCTCTGCCCAGACACTGAACCTTTTGAATGCCATGGCACCACCATGCCTTCAGATTCAGTTTCTAGATTCCAGTACATGGATGAAGCTCGAATTCCGCAACTCTGAGCCTGCCTGCCATGATCCTTTTGGAATGCTATCAAATGTATAACACACCATCTCTAGCATTATCTGCCTCCCCACACCAGTGAAAACAAATAATACAAAGGTCTAAGTTAAGGATCTACATTAATATACTCTTCTCTCCTTTCAAAGCAGAAACCCATTTTTTCAGCTCCATATGTACAAGCACACTTCCATTGGCACCTTTCTTCCAAGCTTTCCACTGATTTTTCAGAAATAAGAGGGGAAAGAAAAAAAAAAAAAATCTGGATTAAGTCTTTTGAAACTTTTCCAAACTGTAAACATGTTTCACACTTCATATATCAAGATCTAGCTTAGAGCTAGTTTTTAATGTTAATTTATATCTCCTTGAAATATGGGTTTTAGAACAGAATGCTAATATAACTAACTATAGATATGCTTGCAGGCACTGCTATAATGAAAGAAATAATTACATCAATAAAATTATACTAGTTTGACATTAACAGTTTCCCCAAACAAACAATTCTGAATGACTAACAAGCACTATAAATATGACTGCTGTCATAAATCAAAGCTATCCATGACCAAAGTTTATGCAGCAACTTGGAATAACACGAGAAAAAAGTATCATTAGCAAAATTAAGAATTTCATTTAGCACACCATTATGAACTTTGTCTTCCTATGAAAATTCCATTAACTATCATGCTTGTGAGTAAATGCAACTTAAAAACCTTGAAAACTCTTTGATTGCAGTTATTCCTGAATATAGGAAATTATCATAGCATTATTAGCTTTGCAGTAAAATTTCACACACACATCATCCAGTTTCTCACATCAATTATTATTATAGGGTTTTGCGATAGCAGTTTTCTATTCCTTCAAGATATTTTTTGCTCCACGTTCTATGAAGGATGGTAAAAATGAAAAACCTTGAGCAATTTTAATGTGAATATTTTCATTAAATCAGAAATATAGACTCAAAAGATGAGAGTTCAGAGATTCTGCTGTTCACACCTATTAAAAAGGCTGCCTTCTACTTGGGTGCAGAATTTTCTTTGGCTTATCGGGTTTAAACTAGAAACAAAACACATAGAGCTAAATCTGCTCTGTCTCATCTGCAAATTTGCTGGAGCATATCTCAGGGATGGGAACACACAAAATTCCTTATATATTTGGAATCTGATTTGCTGAGTACAAGCTTGTGAACAAATCTCAATATGGGTTAAATGGTCACCTTTCTCCATAAAATACGTGGCTACCAATCAGCTAGTGAGCTAAGAGAGAATTTCTTTTCCAGATTGACTTACAGTCAGCATCACATTAAAAAAGTAGTAAATATAATAAATCTCAAATTAGAAGTCAAACACATTTTTATAAGCACTTGTAACTGTCAGTAACACCTGCCAAGGTAGAAGAAAACCTTACTGAGTGAATAAGAGAGTTTGTACTGGAAATACGGCAACATTCTGTGGACGCCACCCAAACAATTGACAATATTTTTCTTGGTGTATTCCCAAGTGTGTCATATTGATGAGATGATGAGCTGCTATAAAGCAAACCCTAAAAACATAATAAAATTTAAATATATTTCCCAGTGGTTTCTGAAGGAGTCAATATTTTTCAGGCAGTTATTAGAATGGAAGCACAATGAGTTTTTCATAATCTGGTCATTCTGTTATGGATTGGTCTCTATTTCAGTGCACTTAATTTGTGTAATGCAAAGTGATGATCTATGGCATGTAGCATCATCTCAAGCAGAACTACTGAATTCTTTCCTTTTTAATTTTGAATAGTACATCCAGAGGGAAACATATAAGTAAAATAAAGAGATTTAGCATGCAAAGTATGTTACGACAGTAAATTGATGTGTTAAACTATATTGACAATTCTCACCCTGATAAACATCTTCCTGACCCACACTATTACTTCATAATAGACCATTGTCATGCACAGTCATTAACATAGCTATCAAACCTAAATATTACCTTCTTTTGTTACACGTACATATAATTTTCTGCCACTACAAGGATTGCAGATCTTGAACTAGAAGGAGCAATGTGCTGATGCAGTAGACACTGTTAAAAAGCTCAAAGGACAGCTTCAAGAAAGAGAAAAATTTCAAAACAGGTCTTATGTCACGTAATCATTTACAGTGCTGTCATACTAATGGCTACGGAAAAGCAGGGGAGCAGTGACAATAGGTGCATTCATCTTACTGCAATGCTGGAAAAGCTCCACCTGTATCCCCCTGCACTCTGCCTCCTGCTGTCCCCTGACAAGCGCATCCCGTGACAGTGGATCTGATAGTGGGGACATTACCTATCTGTCATCCCTTCTTCCTGAAAGGCACCTTGACTACAACTAATGACTAGAGCAGACCAAGCAACTTTCTCTGGCCTCCGGCCACATACAGGTTCCCTTGTTATGATGCTAAATTCACAGTAAAGCACTGAATAGCTCCAAGGAAATGATAAAGGATCTTAAAATTAATTTTTGCCAGCTATGTAGATATGTATGTATGTGTGTATAAAACATGTTTGCAATTCTATAATAGTTTTGTAAATATTTGCAATCTTAAACCCTTGTGGTAATTCATAGTAGTAGGACAGCTCTTGCTGCTAACAACCCTCATAATCAATATGGCCAGAAAAATTGCTGTGGCAAAAGGGTTGTTTTCCACATCCTTTTGCATTTTCTGGTATTCATGGGAGTATTAGAGTTAAAGGGTCATTACACCCATCTGCTGTCAAATTTAGAATTATGCCCTGTTTCACTTTGTCTGTATCTAAAATGAAGGGGACTCATTAAGGCCTTCCATTCTAGTATGGCTTCACAGTTTGGAAAATACTGAAGCAAAACAGCAACCAGGTCTGCCTTGGGCCAAAAACACTGAACAGCATCACAATCAGCTGAAAAATGTAGGTCTTAAACTTTATTCCTTTGGTAAGAAGTGAGGCAATACTTCCACGTGTATTCTCTTTTCAAAAAGGCCATTGCTAAGCTTTCCTGTGATTCTGAGATGTCTTTGCAGTAATTATTGCAATGTGGATGACATGATAAATTTTGACAAGATTTGGGAAATTTACTTCTCTTATCTTTGGGAAATTTTTAATTTTTTTTTTTTTAGAGTAATAGATCTTCTGTTGTGCTTTTGCAATCCTGTAAAATTTTACTGGCAAGTTATTTATTACAGCAAAGTTTAGCTTGGGGATTCCTATTGGTATGATGATTACAAATGGAGATGAGATGAGGGAGAATGTTCATTGTCATGATAGTGTCTTTTCCCCATAATGATAATAATAATTTGTCCCATCTGTCTAAATCTAATCTAGCAGTGTTTATGGGTAGTTGAAGACATATTTTAATTGTCTGGTAGTATTGGTATGTATTTTAGTCCCTCTAGGGATCATTTGAATTTCCAATTTTCAATATAGGGTATGTAACCACTACATCACGTCGGAAGCAACCTGGGCTCGAAGCAATTAATTCTGCATGTGAATCTATAAGCTAATTAAAACAAACATTTCTGGGAGGAGAGAGGTTCACCATTTGCCACATTCATACCCCAGAAGCTGTTTTAATCTGCCAAGAGTTATCTAAGGTAAAATGTGAACAAGTGGTACATTTTTATGCTGTTTCCATTTTAACAGTGAAATTATAGAGTTCTATTTTGTAAAAATGGATTTTTTAAGCAGATCCTTTTCTTTTCTAAAGAAGAAGATTAAAGGTCTTTATTGTCATAATATTTCTCACAGTCATTGCAAACTTCAGCTGTAATACTAATGCATAGGCTACATTCTAACAATACTAATCAAATATACTATATTAAACTACATGAAAGCAAGGTAGCTACCTTAAAAATAAAAGTTTTAGCTTTTGAAGGAAATTCCTGAACTTCAGACTGCCTAGGCCAGCATACAGACCTAAAGGACACCATTGCTGAAGGCACCCTCAAAACTGATACAACATTTCCATTGTCCAACCTGCTCACTCAAGTTTATAGTCAATCTCTACCTTTGCACTTCCATTGATGGCAACAATTTAAAAGCTGCTGACTCTTTTGGTCACATTTTACCTCCTTAAGGACATATGTACTGGTTGTTCAACCTTCATGTTTTAAAAATGTCATTGATTACAGTTGTAAACAATTTCTGTTTAGACCTTGAATTTGTATTCAGGAAAATCTCTGCTGAAGTGACCTGAGCTTTATTCACATGCAGGCATTCCAGACAAAATTATAAACTTATTATTTAGACATGCATTTTTGCCAGTCCAAATATTTGTGTGAAGTTTTATACACATACATCTACAAATACAATAAATGTATGTGTATTATTTAATTTTAGTAATATTGGAGATTCCACAGTGGTTGGAGGTAGGAGTAGCTTAAAATTTTATATTAAAAATAATTGTCTACTGAAATTACTCAGGAACACTGAATTTGATTACCTAATATAACCTTACCAAAATTAAATTGGATGTCTGGTCCAAACCAGTCACCTACGCTGGGCTCTGCAGTCAGTAGAGACACTTGTGCCACTGCAAAGGATGTCTCATCCCAGTTCAAATAAATGCACATCTGGGATAGATTGGCCTCAGATACTTCAACATCTCTGATGACTTTATAAAAAGTCTCTGAAGTCAAGTTAGACAGGAGTCAAGTTGGACTAGGTTTGACTGCCTTTGGAAGGAAGAACCATCCTGATGGATATATGAAAATGATAATACATTACTCCCTTTGAAATCCATAGGAACTTTGGTATTGACCTGAACAAGAGCCATATACCTCCCTTCCACTCTTAATATATTCCCTAATGTCCTTTCATATGCCTGTTGACCTATGTATGCTTTTATACCTTTTAAGAGCATGGAAAATTGGTACTATACATTTAGTCAGATAAAGTACTTCAGCATAGTTTTAACGACAGCTAAATCCTCTCTTTTGAACTTTTTTCATTTGCTTATTTTGGTGCCCTCACTTTAGTGCATAGTGTCAAAGAATGACATTTCTAATTAGTATGCACGTACAAATATTATTCAAAAATGAAAAAGGTTTTGCTTCTAGTCCCAGAGAAATAGATGGATCTCTTTCTTTCATGCTTTGCTCTTTTGTTTTGGGTTTTTTTAAGGCATATAATAAGAGACTAAATGCTGACTGCTTCAGCATTAGGTATACTGATTCAGAAGGGTTAAAACAGAATTTAAAAATTCACAGAGGAAAATGATAAAACAGGGAAACAACAAATTCTGTAATTGTATGGAGTACAGTTTTCTTCCTCTAGAATATTTTGAGGATGCCAAAGACAACACGGACTAAGGAGAATCAGTAGATACCTTTTATCTAGATTTTTCAAAACCTTTGAACAGCATGCCTTTTATGAGATTATTAGGGAAAGCAGTACACATGGGAAAATCAAGTGTTATCATGGAGTGGACTGGGCATAACCCCCAAATATTGCCAAAAAGTACTCAGAATAATTAAAAGTCTTTATTAATTTTTGAGGGCCTGCAGAACTTTCATACAAGGATTGTTGTAAATGCTTGCACTTGGTACCGTGTGGTCACAAGACCAGACAGCAACCAGTGGATCAGTATAGCAGTTTTGACAGTATGAAATCTGGGAAAGATGATAGTAATTATTAAACAGTATTATAGTATCTAGTAATTTTATATGCAACAGACTGATTGTTTCCTTTTAGAATACAGAACTCTGTATTTGCAAACATTTACTACAACAGAAGAGTTAAAAAAAAGTTCAATTAATTACAGTAGCATAATACATATCCTGTCTTTATGCAGAACATCTCCAACCCCACTACAAATAAAGGGAGAGTTGCTTATTTTCCAAAGGAATGCTTTCCATTTTGACCAGTTTTGTTGCCTAAATAACTAGTCACTGAAGGTTATTTGAAAAAAAAAAAAATTGCAAAGAATGGAAATGCCAACCAAGATAGTTTAAAACATAAATAGTTAAATGTGCTGAATTATTGGACAAAGTGACCAGGTTTTTATTGTTTTTTAATAACTCAACTGGTTTCCCAGGAGATGATGCAGAACCAGTTGTGTTTACGAAACTAATTTAATTACAGACAACAAGAAAATATTATGTGAGTATAATACTACTATAGTTGATTTTGTCCCATTTATAAATTTCAATATGCTTTGAACAGTGTAATCCTCCAGTACTTGCTATATGCAGTGCTTTTGCCACAGAAACATAGTCGGAAAACATGATTATTAAGTATCTCAAAAATAAAACAAAACCAAACAAAAAAAAACCCTCAACTGTATTCTGTAAACATTTCTCCAGATCCCTGAAAACAGTTCCCCTTCTGTATTGTTTTATTCTGGGTTAGAAACCAAGTGAATTTTGTATAAAGCTTTCCTTATCACATCACCAACAGCAACTGTTGCATGCCCCATTCCTGCATACAGAAAGACCACAAATTTGCAAAGCAGCCCTCACCATCGCTTTTGCAGCAACAGATCTATTAAAGTCTTGCTAGGATAGTTTCAGCCCTGAAAATTACATGCAATTGTCTGAGGCTGGTGCTGAAACAGGTTAGTAGTGTGGAGACAGATGTCAGAAAGATTCCCAAGCACAGCTTGCCAACAGCAGTACCACATGGCCTAAAATACTAGATAAAATTTATGAGCACACTCTGTCACAGGAAAAATTTTGGACGATTTTATTTCCCACTATTTTTAATTATTACTGAGACACAGGTTTGGAACAATTTCAGAGAAAGGCAGCAAGGGTGACCAAAGGCAGGTAACAACCATCACTAAGCATGCTAGGACTCTCCTGCATAAAGAGTGGGAAGGAAAGAAGGAAAGGAAGAAGGGGCAAAAATAATCAACTGAGAGGGACTGCTATAGGAGAGGTCTGTAAAATCATGGGAGGCATGGGGAGATTTGCGAAGGAACAGAAGCTTATTGCTTCTTCCAATAAAGGACTTAAGGAGCAACAACTGAAGCTAATGATTTTCAAAATGATTAAAGAAAGGAATTGTTCATATAACATCATTACTGTCTTCTGCTAGATTGTAGTAGCTGCAAGAAGTTCATACAGGGTCAAAGCAAGGTTAGACAGCCTAATGAAGGAGAAATCCCTTACTCGAAAGAAATACATAGAAATACGCATTAAATCTCCGTGAGACAAATTATTGGAGAGATTGGGAGAGTTATTTAATAAAGTACTGCCCTTTACTTGTCCCAGGTTTACTTGCTTCCTTAGATTACCTGCTTTTAACTACTGCTGGAGAAGAGATTCTGAGCTACAAATCTTTGGTCTAATCCAGTGCAAACTGTTCTTACAGGGCACATGAAAGTGCAGACATGCACAAAACATCACTGTGGTTTCAGTTTCAGAATAACACCGAGCAGCGCCACTCACCATACACAAATTACAACCTTGCACAGCATATTCAATGTAACAGTGAATCACATTATGTGTTACTCACTTGTGCAACTTGTAGACTTTTCAAGTGGTTTGGTGGTTTGTACGTTCTGCTAATTGTAGCATTTTCCTGACTCTAAGCAACTTGTTCTTCTGTTATTCTGCAATTAAAAGGTAAAAATATAAAGACATGTATAAGTAACAGGAGAAAGCATTTCAATTACTAAACATTATCAGTTACCAAGGAAATTAAAGATACTAGAGTAAAATGCTCTTTTTTAAAGTATTTTTAAAAGGTAATGCAGCATTTAAGGTATTATTCAATGACAAATAAGTAATCTGAAGGAATATTATAAATAATGAGCAATTTAAAGTCATAAATTAGAGTAATTTAAAGTAGTATTCAACAACAAATATTATCATGAATCAAATATATTGCTAAATGGCTCAACAAAAGCTTTTCTCTCTTTTCAAACAGATCTGCCTACCGCAGGTTTCTTGCAGTGTCCATCCAGCGCTTCCTTTGATTCTCTCCAAACCATTTTCTCCCAGGTTGCTTCCGTGTCTGACACCAAATTAGTTACAGACAAAAAAAGAAAGCTGAGGAGCTTGTCCTCTGCTCTAAGGCTGGGTAAGATGAACATGTGTATTTTTTTGCCATCACAGGAGGGATACCTGGCTGCACCGACCACTTGTCTCAACCAGTATGTCCCTTTTTATAGTCTCTGCTGGCTGAAATGTCATCCACTTGTTTGCATCTAACCTATATTTTAAAAATCACTAACAGGCAAGATACAGACAGTCTTCTACTGTGAAACACCTCAATTTTTAAGCCTTTGTTTAAAATTATTGATCAGATCTTCTAGGTACTTCCATTGCTTTCTGTTCTGTGCTCTTTCAAAGCAGTCACCAAAATTATTTCTTTTCTCTCTGTTCTTCATGGCTTTCCATTTGTCCTCACTTCTCTACTTCTTTCCTTTACGAGTGGGTCAATCAACCCTAAGACTCTAACAACAGATATCTCTATATACTCCAGTCCCAAATCTCAGATTGTTTCTTGAAAACTTGCTACATATAGTAGTATGAATCTTCACCAAGCTTTTAGATTAAAAATAAATTTAAAAAAAAAAAAATCCTTCAAACTTCTGGTTCATCATCTGGCTATAACCACTACAGCTGCGTTCCTCCTACAATCACACTACTATAAAAAAACAATACTTTCCTTCAAATTACACATAAGATTCAGTTATTCTCTGTCCAAATTATTATTTCAAATGTATCAGCCATGCTGTATTTTTTTCCCAAAATTCCCACAGCCCAATTTTTTGTTTTGCCTATTAAACCATTTTCTAGTTGTTCTACAAAATCCAATCAGACAACCTTAATTTTAAGCACCATAATGCTTATACTTACATTAATACA
>VWZG01007624.1:1291977-1304618 GCA_013396735.1 Grallaria varia
AATACAGCTTGATAAATTTAATATTTAATATAAATATATTTTCTTTCAGAAGTTGTAAATAAGGACAAGCTCATTACTTAAGAACACTACACAAACATGTACATTTGTTTCTTAGAACAGGACAAAAGCCTTTGTACACTATCAAATCAAAGGGAAATTCTAACTTCATTAAAGCAAAATGCCAAAGGAACCCCCCAACCCTCTGTAAAGTTACTCAATACTATTCTTCCCTTAAAGGAGGGGAAACTCGCACTGATTTTTTTTTTTTTCCACTTCAATAAAAGAAAAGCATGCTTTGTTCTCAAAATGCAAACATATGCAAAGTGATTAAATTACTGTAGTTAGTTAGCTCCCTAAACATCATGAATGCTTCTGTAAAAGTTTAAGAGTCCTCTGATTTGTACATTTTGCATTAATGGTATATATGGTACGTAATTAGGCTAAATATACGCTTGCCTCAGGTCAACAAAAATAAATACCAAATTTCCAAGAGGAACTTCCATTTGTTCATTCTTTTAAAAGTAGGTACTTCTATTTTATTTGCTTACTTTGTCAAATAACGTCATCTTCTTGTGAAAAGGCCACTGTTAAATCTACAGAAAAATCAGTTAGCAAATACTCCTTTTTCCATAGTGCTTAAAATGTTCCTCTGCCTCAAATTGTTGACTTTTAAGATCACAAGGGGAAATAATATGAAATTACTAATCAAAAGTCAAAGAGGAACTTGAATTCTGCTTCACTCTGTGTTCTCTTACACCTTAATCATGAGCAACATCATATACATGATATTCAAAAGTAATAAGACATATAGACTTATGCTGAACTCTATATACATATGATAAGCTCCATTTGCTTTCTTCAGCCACAGAACTCATAACTGGCTTGCATGAATGTCTCTCATCTTTCAATGTTTTTTCTCCTAACAGTCATCTCAAAGAATCAGAGGACCAACGAAGCTTTTAGATTATATTAAATTCTAGCACACAGTTTTGAATAAACCCCTCACACTTAGAACTGAGTAATGGCCAGAAATTCTGCAATAGAAATACAAGTTTGTTTTGTTGTTATTCTAGGGATATTTAATTCTGCATTGTAATTACTACAGCTATTACTTTAATAATTGTCTCTAGTATTTGAAACAAATGATGAACAGTGTAAGTTGACTACTTTTGGTTTACACTTCTACATATCATTACATTTCCTCCAAGTCAGTGATCCTAACCAATCAATCGGAAGGATCAATCAGAACTCCACTACTCTGGTAATTACGATGAACGTACTAAGGACTATCATTAGATAACTGAGTCACATGGAGAAAGAAAACTATTTCATTTAAATTATCATGAACTGATATGAATGCTATTTCTATTGAAAGATAAAATGCTTACCAATTGGGATAAAAAATTGTTGAAATCTGTGTGTATTCTGTAAACATTACTCTCTTTTTACCTGGCAAGAGGAAGAGCACTCAGATCAAAAAATAATGTCAGAGCTAATGTTTAGTTACCTTCAGAAAATTTTAAAACAGAAGCATAACATCAAGTATCCAGTTGGAATAAAACAAGACAGCCTTGCTGAAGTCAGCAGCACTGCAGGATTGATTTGAGTTCAAAAACCACTCAATAAATTCTGTCTAGCATTCTTCAAAGTAAATACGAATTTGTGTTTTCCTGCTGATGCTTTTTTTCAAAAGCAGAAAACCTCCGAAGTATCTGAAAAATAATATTTATTCATTGTAACCTAGGAAAACCTTGGAACACAAAATCGTTGCCCTGTCAGGAATCCAACGTGATGAAATACATTAAACGGATCACCAGATTTAGCACCGAAACTGTCATTCAGCCCACAATTCATCCCTCAGATGCTTATTACTGCACCACATAAACAAATTTCTTTTCCTTAAGTAAACTGAAACACTGTTTCTCTCCGCTGGTTATGCCAGTGTTTCCCCTCGAAGGTCCTCACTTACACTGTCTGCCACGACTGTCAGTCTACCTGAAATACCACTTGGGCAAAGTCTGAGCAAGAAATCAAGGCTGTGGACATACAGGGCAATGTAATGCCCTGTAGAGATAACGTATAACCTGGGAAAGGAGAAGTGTAAAAGGTAAGCACGACTTTCAATTCCAAGCATTAGTGAACAGATACAAAAGATATACGTGGGAACCCACACTCAAAATCAGCTATGCCTCTTGGAACCACGAATCTTCTGTTTATTAAACCCACAAGCAAAGGAGAAGTTATAATATACCTGAACTGCAAAGAGTATGTCAGTGAGGTTAACTGGCAATCCGCTAATTCTTTCTCTTATAAAGCTGAATAAAGTCCATTTTCTAGATGATCTCCACACTTACTATTTTACCTATGAATGTACTATATAGCATATATACATTTAAAAAACAAACTCTTACTTAAAATTTAATACATAAACTGTGCAAATAAACTGCAGGTTTGCAATGCAGTAGGCAATCATTGCCATTGTACTTGAAAAGGAAATAGGGAGACAACATGTTTGATGTTGCACCATTTAGATCTAGAAACAGTAATTACAATACTGAGTTGTAAAAATATATAGTAGCTTCTCCTTACCTGGCAACTAAATAATAGCCCTTTTCACAGGTCCTTTTTCTTTTCAGATTTAGTTTATTGTATGTACTCTGCTGCTTTTCAACTCCTGAAAAATATTAAGTATGTTTATGACTACGGCTTGGATAGATTTTGAGTCAAGTGATCCTTTTCTTATTCAAATACTGTGTTACCTGGCATAAACACAAACCACTTCACACTACATTTCCAAGCAACTGTTTCTACCTTTACTGTGGAATTGGTATTTTTTCTTACAGTGACTAGTTAATGAAGGACAGGAGCTTCATGATTCATTAAATTTAAACCATAAAAGTAAGAAATCACTACACACGGATCACTAGACAGGAAATTGTCCTTTTATAATTTTCAAATTCCCAGTATCAGTCTGGAATTTCACTGTGAATTTATTTTCTCTTTTACTCTCCGATCTCTTCTCAAGCCCAGACACGTAACATTTGTCTTGTCAGTGATCTTTACCTTGAGCATTTGTACAGCAACTTGCACAACAGAGCCTTGATCAGGGTTCCCAGGCACTGCTGTGATAAAAAATAAGTGACTGTTTTTCCTAGACAGTGTCCAGGAAATGACTGCATGTTGGCTTGCATCAAGTAACAAAGTCTCTTAGAACAGGATCAGAATCTCATTTTTGAAGAACTGTGTGTCAGGATAACGGTTAATCTGAATAGAAAGAAAAATGTACATCATCTTATGATCATGATCTGATTAAGTTGATAGAACATGAACACATGTTTACTGGTGAACTGGTTTTGGTAATTTTTCACCCATGTTTTGATTCATTCAAGTGTTCTGCTCATAGCTTTTGTCATGAGCTTACTTTAAAGATCCAAACCAAACAAAGAAATAAAGCCACAAAAACCAACAACCACCTTTCTCTAAGCAGGCATATCAGTTTTAATACTACAAAATAATTTTAATTACTTCCTTCATTAACGTCATTATTTATTAAATTACTTTCACTGTTTGAATAATAAAGACAGAATTGACATGATGCATGATAAAATCCTTTCTCTCCCTATATTATACCTGTGTTGAAACACTAAGCATTTTATACAGTTTTTATGTAAGAATATATTCTAAATTATGGTGTGACTCACATGACACACGTCAAAGACCTACACAGCCTATCAAGCATAACTTTTGAGCTGAATTATGGCAAAAGTATCTTCCATTTATTTACTTAAATGCCACACTGTAATCACAGATCAATGAAGAATAAAAATTTCTCATTAGAAATTGAATACCTATGAAAAGTATGTCTGCATTCCAATTGGTGTAAAATGGGAAAAATCAGAAAAGTGGGTGATCCTTAATTACTTCATTTCCAAGTCTATGGTAGCTGACTATCAAATGTCAACCAGTGCTGCAGGGCAAAAAAATTTTATGTTTCTGGTGTCACACTGAGCATTCTACTACAATAGAAGAGGTCTGAAGAATTACTACTTTTGCAAATAAGAGATTTAAAATCCAAACTAGCTCAAAAGCTTGAATTTGTCCTTGCAATAAGGAAAGAATTTGTTATCCATGTTATTTACTTGTTCCTCTACATTACTGGTAGTTACTTTTACAATATTTTATACAAGCTAGAAAAATCTACTGAGTGAATTCTGAGGCATAAAAAGGCATAATAGAGCACATACAATAAAGTGCAGTTTCTCAGAGGAGTTTTGAGAAGTTGTGTTTCTGATATATTTTGATCTTCCTTTCCCCAGATTCAGATGCAGCAACAAGAAATGGGAAAATGAATGTATAATGAAGATAATATATTTCCATCTAAGAAGCAGGAGGTTTATTCTTCCAGTACTTCTGTCAGTGATATATTGGATTTAAAAAAAAAAAAAAAAGACACAAAAAACCAGACTTATTACTAACTAATCTGCATTTTAATAAAAGAGGAAAAAGAATTTAAAGTAAAATATTGCATAGGAACATATACAGAAGAGACTGTACCAGACCTTACTGGACGTATGCCATCTGATTTTTGTTTACAGTGAGGAAATTACAATAATAATTTTAGAGCTGTAAACAAACTATAACAGGGAAAACTACTGAATATTTTAAGTAAAATGAATATCAAACAACTCCAAAATCTTTACCCCACCCCCCCAAAAAATAAACTAAAAAAACTCAACATTTTGTCTTACAAGAAAAACAAAGCACACAAATCATTTTAAATACTTAAACCTGAAGCCTTTTGTTAGGATGAATTTGGGGCTACAGTAGTCTCTTCAACAAGGTAGGCAATTTGTACAAAACGATGACTACACAATAACACTATGAATTACTTCACTCAAGCAGACATTAGGAATTTGGGCAGACCCTCTCTTCTCAGAGGTCTCCTCAGTCCCTACATCTGTACATACCACCTGCATCTTTTCTAACGTGTAATTCAGAAAGTGCTTGCTGTACACAGCAAGTGTGCGATAAATCCTTTCTTTAAAGGTGAACAGAGCAAAGTTGCCTCCTTTCCCAGTGTCTCCTCTCTCTGCTTCCTACCAGCGATGCTGTTCTGCATATTGCTGCTCCACTCCCCCCTTCTTAGATGAGAGTTGGATATAGGGTCCAACACAGCAGCAGAGAGGGTCCCTTCCCTCCCATACCTGTGAGATTATGAGATGCTTTGGCAAAAAAGGAAGGCAGGAGAACTTTTATCTACCAATGAATATGGGTAGGAATGGTAGTCAGAAAATGAACTGTTTTCTTTTCCCATTTGGACAAGGACTTAACAACGATTATTTGCATATTTGTCATGTCAAGATTAACTTCTTTTTAAAAATTTTCTACTGTTGAGAAAGTGAAGGTAGTAAATGAGCTGTTGTGTTGTACAAAGGATAATTCTGCAATTTGTGATTATACCAGCAAATTTTCTTTTTTCAAGGCTAAAGCTTTATATACTTATCTAATGGATCTTTTTGTAGCTTAGGTGATAATACTCTAGGTTAAGAAGATCTGAGGCACACAACAAGAATAGGATGCTGAAGTACCATCTTTGACCAGAGCCTCTACCTGTCAATCCTCTAAGCATGCTGCAAAACTCATCTTTTACATGTCTCGGTTTTGGTTGTGAAAATAAATATACATTCTGATTCTATTGTAATTAAAAACACAAAGGAGAAACATGCTTGAGCTCTAGATGAATACAGATGCAAATACTGGGGAACGGTAGAAATAAAAATATGTTTTTACTGTATAGGCTTCTAAACAGCAGTAGGCAACAGGTTTTCTACCCCGTTTTCTAGAAACATAGTAGCAAGACTACTTTTCCACAGTTGAGCAGCAGAAGAAAGATTCTGGGAGCTGAAAGGCAGTATTCACTAAACCACAATACCATTTCTGTAAACCACTAGTTAAGCACTGGAACAGTTAGGGGTGCCATTACAGTCTCTCTATAGCCAGAGAGAGAAATGTGAGCAGATTAAAAACCAGACTTATAAACTTCAGAGGTTCTTGAATCCCTGGTGGGAAACATTTAGAGAGAATCAAATACTTCACTGTTTTAACTTTAGTGTCGGAACTATGTAAAAGAGTTGTATAGTGTTACTTCTTTCAGTATGTGGAAATGTAGCTGGATACAATTAAACATATATATATATATCAATCAAAATAATTTTATGAGCCTATTCTGCTTTAAAAAATTACTATTTTGTATTTTTAATGTAAATTATCTGCATGTTTCTGTTTCACATTATTAGGTCACCAACAACAAAAGCACTGCAGAATGGATATGATATTGTGATATAATAGAAAAGGAAGAAGTTACATCATTCAGTTGGAAGTGTCTATAGTAGAAATGGAAAAATGTTTGCTAGCATCTCCTTAAAAATACAAACGATGCATGTTCACTAGTAGCCATAGTATTATATCTATGAATACACCCCTAGCCCATAACCTTCTTTTAACTTTTTAATCTTTTAATCCTTTTCTTTTAACTCTTAGAGTGCTTAAACTTCTGTTATCATACAATATTCATGCATATATTTGTATTTGTTTAGTTTCAAAAAGGCATTAAATCCAATATTTCCAACTGAATTACTTGAGAAATACACCACTTCTCTTTCCTTGAGTATCAGATACATTCACCAGATACAGAGGAGTACAAAGATCTACTGTGTTGATTCATAAAATTTTATCATTTACAATTGCTTGCAACTTTAGGAATTTTGAACTCTATAACCATGACATCCAAGCAGAAAAGGCAGTAAGACAAAGGAAAGGGAAAACCAGTTCTCTCACTTGTATCACAGGTATCTTATGGCTTTTCTTAAAAGCTTCAATGAAATAGAAAGTAACTCTAATGTTAGAGGCTTCTTCTAATTTTCAGAAGTTGTTTACAATGGATAAAGATACAAGTTACAGAAAAACACAAGACATACATATGGATAAAAGCTTATTAGTCTCACTCCTTATCTCCTTAATTTTTCAACTCACTTGTGTATGACCTTAAAAGCTGTGGACTCCTGTGAATGCCCCAAAGGAACAAACTTCCAAGCATATGGATTTAAAGAAAAGAGAACACAAAAAATAGCATTAATAACACTGAAATTAATTTTTTTTATATTTCATCTAGATACCATGCAATAGTCTGATGTCAAATAGTTTGACAAACCCCTTTCAGAATGACTTAATCACCTAATCAGTCATACTGTTATATTAAAAACACTCCATATTTTCTTTAGATAGGAGATAACTGAGCTTTTGCAGGTAAACTGAGAACTAGACATGTTTTCTGTTTGGTATCCAGGAAAGACATGCCATATTTAAAACTATTTCATTCATGACAACTGAAATGCATTATAACTTTGATTCTTCATTTTTATTTTTACTTTAATGATGGCTTCAAGGCAAATTCTGTTTAGAAAAGTGAATGTAACAGCAACATCAGCATCTCCTTTTATCACCTTTCAGCTACTTCTGTTCATTTCACAACTATCTGTGAGTCCCTGAGCTCTGACAGCATGATGTGCATTTTCTGCTTACTCATCACCATCAAATCAAAAAAAGATTTGACAGTCTACCCTTTCGTCACAGCAGGCTACATTATATTCTCAGTTACACCACACAACTCCCTGTATTCATACTACAGGGAAATATATCCCCCTTCTTCCCAAAAAACTGCCTTAAAACAACAGTGATGGGAATAACATCTATTTTAAAGTATATTTTATAACTAAAAGTGTTAGATAACATTAAACATCAAGAAAATCTGTTAAGAGAACAGTATTTACAAAGTCACCAGGCGGGGGGGGGGGTTGGGTGGAATGATAATTCCAGGTAACAATTACCATATATTGGCCTTGAAAAAAAATTGTTAATGTTGATTGATCAGACATTGTTGAAGAAATGAGGCAAACACATGTATTACCTTACAACAGATAGGTAGCTTTCTATGAAATAAATTCTACATATTTATTGTGTTGGTTTATAAAGCACAGTAAAGAATACCTGCCTTTTCAGCCCAATATTTTGCTGACTACATTCCAGTATGCATCACTGTAAGCCTACAAGTTAATATGTTCCATCTTTAATTCTCAATAAGTGAAATGCCAGAGATTTGAAGGAAAGGAACAGCAAGTGCGGGTTGCTTGTGTGCTTTTGAAGACGCAAACTTTTCCCTATGCATCTCACAGCCCATTCTGAAGCTCATGTCCTCCCTAAAAGATGAAGTAATTGTTCACTTTCCCCTCAGTGACCTCTGCTGGCAAAAATAACTTGCGGATTAAAACCACTAAAAACACGTTCAGAGTTACCTCTTGTGCACACACGCACAGATAGAAGCACATTTTCATTCATTTTTCTTTGTATCAGGTAGATGTCTGCAGAAAACTCAAGTGTTTGCATGCCCAGAATGTTAGTGTCCAAGAAGCCAGGAGGAGTTTTGTAGAGTCACCCAGTTTATTTTTCTCTTAGAGTCTTTTAAAGTACAATACAGGTAGAACTTCTTTAGAGGAGGCACATTTCAAGTAGCAGCTACTGAACAACTAGTGGCATATGAGGTATAAACCTGGAGTTTACTCTTGCATACAGGTACAGAAAAGTTCCTTCCACTCACTTTTCTAGTAGACACAATGGAATCTGGAATGCAGACTTGTATATTTTGAAAGGGGATTTTAGAGTTCATAAACTGATTTAATTACATCGTACTTGACCATTATTTTTAGTAAATAAAAGTCAATCTTAAGAGTTATCTCTGGTTTCACATATCCTTAATGGAGTATAACTGAAATTTATTTATTTTAAGATACATCAGAATGATATCACAAAATGATTTCTGTTCAATGCATTTCTCTAATTTAAAGAAAATTGGTTAGAACAACAAGACAATTATAATCCAGAAAAACAAATGAAAACTACATTATATCCATGTGCAGTGTGATGTCTGCATTATAAAATTACCAACATACTACTAGATCAGAAACGGCAAGAAAACACAAAGTACTAATAAAGAAGAGGCACCCAAAGAGTTGTGTTATCTATCAGTAAATATTTCTCAAATAGCATGAAAAACACCTTTACAGAGGCAACAGAAGTATCACGGCTTTGACAGTGTGATATCTAAACTCTGAAGTCTTCACAAAAGTGAGGCACTCTGATGAGTTTTGACCAAGAAAATTATTACAATTCATGACTGATGATCACTGCAATATTCTATCTTATTTAACAATGTCCATGAAAAAAAAAGGGAAACATATTAAGCCTCTGCCTCAGCAAATAGTGAAATCTATTTATATGCAAATAAGCTACCCATTATTAGTATGAGGAGAGACATAGGCATAAATGAAAAAATAAATTATCACTGGAAACCCTTAAAGAAATCTATTTCAAAACATAACATTTTACAAGAGCCCTCATTCATGTAATATTTGTTCAAGACTAGAAGGGAATTGGTGTGTTTTGAACTTAGATGAGAATAGATACCACATTATTTCCCATGCCAATTTATTATATAAAATGCATTTATTCTTGCTTTGAAACAACTTGATAGTTGTAAATCTACTGTTTCCTTATAAATAAATGTATTCTCGTTCTATGAAGTAATTTTATGCTCATTTGACTACTAACAATATTACATTATTTCCCTTTATTCTAAAGTTATGAGCACAAGAATGTGTGAAAATATCAAGATGGTACCTTTTTATTAACATTTTATTCTAAGAATGTGAATCTTCAAAGAATAAGACAGCCTCTGAGAAACTTGATTTCATGGCTGAAAATCCCAACTTGGATCCATGTCTGACTTTTGTGTTGAAAAAACAACCAAAAAAACCCCAACAATAAAAAAACCAAACAACAAAACCCTATAAATAAGACAACAATAACCTAAAATCTCACATGGAAAGTTTGACACTGCACTGTGATATCTTTGGAAAGACAAAGTAAAATTTTTCATTATTCCAGATTTTCAGCCAACTACCCTAAAACCCATTTTCTGAATACATAATTTTAAATAAATCTTATTTCTGTGAAATTCTCTTAAGTATGTTGCAAAGCTCATTCAGCAGAACAAAAACACTCTTCCTCTACTACATTTAGCCCCAGTTTCAAGACAAAAATACTACAGCATGCTACAGCCGAAAGAGAGATACAATTAAACTAAGCAGATTTTTATTAATATTTGCTGGAGTTGAATTGCAGCACAAGAACACTACACTGAGAAGTGAGATCACGTAAGTATTCTGTAGCATTGCTGACCAATAATCAGGAACAACACGTGAGCACGTTCTGCTATAGCTGAACAAAGTTATATAAATAACATAACACACGGTCAGATAGACACTTGTGATGTAGTTGCAAAACAGGGAATAGGTAAACCTGTGTAAGCACTAAAGCTTGGAATGAAGGATTTATTACAGGCAGGGAATTTATGCAATGGTACAAAACAAGCTCCTGTCCCAAAATTAAGATAAGGTGAACTGCCCAGAGGAGGTTAAACCCTCTCCCTTTTCTTTTGAAGAGCAGGTGAAGGAGCATAAAATAACAATGATTAGTGTTGAAAAACAGGGAAGAAAGATGTCATCCTTCAGCTCCAGCTCCCTCCGAGGGCTGGAGCCTGGCCCCTTGGCCTCAGCAGCTGAGACCAGTGCAGACCACAGCCACCAGCAGTAAGGATGCAGGACCCACTCCACAGGACTGTACCTGCACAGCCAATGTAGGATATGCTCCTTAGGGACCATCTGTTGGAATACTTAGTGATAATGATTGATAATGAGTAAGACCTAACCATTAGCACAAATGTCATCGCTAATGAACATCAGCCAAGCAAAGGGGTGCTCTGAAATTTGAAACTGGCCTGATTTATCCACCTTCCAAAGATGCCCAGCGCGGCAGTTTCACACTCCTTAACTTGTATACAGATATTCACTTGTTCAGTTGCAATAGTGCACTCAAATATGTGGAATGATACCTAAAAATGCAATTATTGAGAATTAACACTCACACTGAAACTACATGACCTGAATGTCAATGTTATTTCTTGTGAAACTCTAAAAAGTTGGGGGGTTTTAATGCAGACTACACAAAGAGTCTTTAATTTCATCATGTTATTTAAGCATATATTTTTCTCTGTTTCAATCCATTATCTGCTGAGTAAAATTGAATATTTAACACATGTCATCAGTGAGATTCTTCCATGTCTGAATTAGTAATTCCAGACATGATCTTATCCCAAACCACAAGTTAGTTCTAGCAAAGGACAGGCAACTCAGTAGCTACTGTATTTAAGAAGGACTGTAAGGAACAGTTTCATTTTCAAGTCTTATAATTTATGCTTTCACTCAAATTTTGAACTATCTCTACCTCTGGTTCCAGTATCAGTGGTACAAAAAGAATATAAAGAACAGTAGGACAAGAATATTTCCTTAATGGGTATAATAAATCAAAATTACACCAGTAAGAAGCAATTATAGCATATTTAACTTCGTAGCACCCTTACCACTCAAGTCAATCTCTAAAATTATGTGTTAATTTTCATTCAAGTGATATTAAAAAAAAAAGCCTAAAATTTTCCCCCAATGCACCACTTCTTTGACCTTTTCATTGATCAAGTTACCTCATATTCCCTCAAAACCTTTTGACTACGGTGACACTATTAGAAAGGCCATAGCTATTTAACTTGCTGCTGTCGAAATCTGCCAACAATAGCATTCATAACGTTACTAAAAGGACACATTTTTCAAAGACTGTGCTCTCTTTATGCCTCAGACTAATGTCATACTTCTCAGTTCCTTAGAACCTGAAAACAGCTCAATACCACTTACTTTTTTCAACACTGATTTTAAGCTTTGAATATAACATGAATTGGGGGGAAACAAAGCATCATTTCTGGCTATTTCAGTATTTCTTGAAAGGAAGGATGACTTACTACCAATTCACATTGATACATGTCAGGACTACTGCTTTATATCTTAGCATCTAATATAAATTGCCATGTTAAAAAAGTAACTATTTTAAGTTCTCGACATAGCAAAAATTTCTGGATGACCCAGATTTACTGGCATTAATATAATTGGATTCATTACATTTTTTAACAGACAATCTAGGCAAAACAATACACTTTAAAAGTTCAATTTCTCGATCAAATGATGATCTGGTAGTATGATGACCATCTACAGGGTCAACTTCAAAATTTTCATATACAGAAAATACACAAATACAACTTATTCCATTAACCAGTCACCAAGTCAGTCTTAAACAACCTTCAATACACAGCAAGGTGCTCTCATATCACCACGTTTACTCCAGGAAGAACATACAAGACCACCTGAATGGACCTTTATTCAAAAATTAAATTACTCTAAGAAATATATTTATTCTAAGCTATCAATTAAAATTAATTTTATTTAATATAAAACCAAAATACAAATCATATAATTCTTCTTGTCATATTCTACCCTACCAAGACATTTATATAACAGATGATTAAAACATTATGATTTACACAGGCAGAAAGAAATCATATCAGAACGATGCCTCCTAGCCTTCAAATGCTACGAAGCTTAACTGAACTCATCATTAGATGCAAATTCACAAAAGTCTGGAAA
>VWZG01007624.1:1314939-1348578 GCA_013396735.1 Grallaria varia
AAAAAAAATTTAATACATAGTTGAAAGCAGCTAGATAGACTAAAAGTTGTATGCAAAATTGTCTTCCAGTCCACTGATTTTATATATGCATTCTTGCTTTTATAGATTGTTTCTAAAAATATCTAATTTAACCTATCAAGACCTCCCCCCACTGAGTTTTATAAAATTTCTCTTCTTATGCTTTCTTTAGTCCATGTTTGTCATGTGAGAATTACTAACCCAACCATAAATATAACAGACTGACCCTACACATACTTCTTCATATGACCTGTTCTTGAAGATAAGTAACTGTCAATACAAAATCCTTCCAGGATTCCTTTTCCACCTCCTCCAAAGTAACTAAGGATCTGTCACTGACCTGAACAGAAATCAACAGTAGCCATAAATATGAAGATATTGCTGAGTATTTCATGCTCAGGCCTTCAGACTGAAGGCTACTGCATGTAAATACAGCCCAAGCTAATAAAAGCACACCATACACAAGACCCTAAATCCCAAAATATACTCATTTCCTGACACATCACCCTATCAAAATATTCACATTAAATTACTGATATTATCAAAATACACACATTAAACTACTAATATTTTCAAACTAAAATATTTGATAAAGTAGACAAATCCAGTTGAGGTTAGCGTTAATGAAGCTGATCATGTACAGTTCTTCCTGCAAATGAACATACAGTTTTCTACAGTAAAATCTTTTTGTATTTCATTCCAACACAGTTGGAAATAATTATTTTTGGAAATGAATCAGTAATGCCACTATAAAGAGATAACAGGTTGAGTATCTGAATTGCAGACTTAGTAGTTTATCAGTTGCAAAAAGCAGCTTATCACAAACTTGCAGAATACAGTGTTCTCAACTGAAATGTTTTTGCTGCTGTCTTAAAGACATAACCAGTCATATTCTATATTTATTAGAAATGATACACATCTTGAGCATTGCCTTGGACATAAATTAAGCATATATTTTTATTCCCTACTTAATTAGACTAATTTAGTAAGAAAAAATCAGTAAAAACATACTTTCAGAAAAAGTATGCCCGCAACTTAGTTCTGTTGGGGTGCTTTATCACTGGCTGATTGGAAGCCAATCAGTGATGTAACTTTTTTTCCAAAATAATATGGAATTATCTCTCTTAGATGCTTATATTTCTGTTTTGCTTCTACACCCTTCTGAAAGAACCATTAATTACTTAGTCGATATCATATCTGTCATTAATCTTGTTTAAAAACAAAACAAAAAAAGAGAGCTCCTTAGAGGAGGGAAATTGTGTTCTTTATTCTGCCATTTCTTGTATTCAGCTATGAGCACACCACCAAAGAAGCAAAAATAACCTTTGATTCCTTTTGTTCTTATTGTTGCAAATAACATCACTAACCGACAAAAAGGATAATATATCAGAAGTCTTCCATGCATAACATATGCAAGTTTGGAGAATATTTTTTCCTAATTCATTTTTCCTTTTGTTCCCTTCATAAAGAAAAGGGCTTCTTCAAATTATGCTTTTGTAAATATACAGTCATGCTTTTCAACAGTTCAGAGGCTGCTCTGAGCTTCCTGATGTTAGATTAAAAGATGTTTTTGTAAAGAAGAAATAGATGAGCATTACAAAGTTACATCAATGTGTAATAAACTTTAAGGAAAAAAAAATCCTGTTTCCACTGGATTAAAAAATGTGCAGCATTGTTTAAAGAGAATAATCACATATTGTATTTATATAGAATAAAGAAAAATAAATGACCATAGGATTTAGAATTTTAGCATTTAAATGTTAAATTCATATAAGAAAAACTAAGAATTACTAACTGCTCCAGCAGTATTATAAAGTAACACTGAATTGTCATAGGATTGGTGTTAGAAGAAGAACTATTTAATATTGGAATCATTAAATAATTACTTATGACTGATATTTTATGATTTCTCTAACTAAATGCCTTTACAAGAAATTCCAGGTATGAAGATAGAATCTGAATTCATAGAAAAGTTTGGTAATATTAACCTTTGGATACATACAATACCAATTAGGAAAAATACATTTGAAGAAGTTTCTCGTATGAACTAGAAATTGCAAAAGAAGAGTTCTAATCTCATAATGGACTTTAAGGTGTCTTATTTTATAACTCCAGGTATTTAGCACCCTTTGGCTACTCCTATGAATTAAAACTAGACCCAAAGGAACTACAAAATTTAAGTGAAAATCATTCAGTACTTGGCCATTAAGACAACTGAGGTCTCTAGAGAAACTACAACAAAAAATTATTTACAGGTATGCCAGAGTGCAGAAGGAGGAAACGTTCCATGGTGCTAAAAGAAGTCATCAATGCTGAGCCACAATGACAAAGAAATTTGAGGCAATAATCTGAAAAGGAGCGAAAGTTGCTATCTTGTTTTCAGCTCTCCTATAGCCAAACCAGCCTAAACAGCTGAAGCCATGTCACACATTGGTTTTACACATTCTATATATGATAAGTTACATTTCCCCGGGTGTCGTCGTAATGGTCGGGTTAGGTCAAGGAACGACACATCTTCTGCAGGAACAGGAACCAGAAAGCCCGAAAGCCCTTTATTATATTAGAAACTACAGCTTATATAGACCTCAGTCTGGACACATGTCCATGGACCATTGGCTTCTCTATACATAAATAATTCTTAATTGGACACCCAGATCGTGCATGTCAGTAAACCACGACTCATCACTTTAGAGACCGGATTTTCGTTCTAGGTGTCACAGCCTTTCCCTCCATGTATATCCCCCTGATGGCATGCAGGAGTTCCTAGCACAGTCTAATCACTCCAGAGAGACCCCAGATCAGTCGGGGCCCCCCATACGCAGGAGAATCAACAGATCATCTGAAGAATGACATCAGTTGAGTCTGGTGGGAATTTTTTTATAACCAGCTTAAAAACTGTTTTATATATGAAGAAAAATAGGTTAAGTCTGAAACTAGAATCTTCCCAAGACATAGATAGGTGCAATGGCTCTTGAGAATGCCTAATGTAGGGAAAAGATGCATGCAAGAAAAACAGAGTATGAGACTGAGGCAAACATTGTAGACCTCACAGATCACTTATTTGAAAGTAACAGATGCTCAGTATTACATAACCAATGATTTTTTTTGTTTGTTTGTTCTACATTTTATTATATTTATAGGCAAAGGGGAAAAAGGAAAAAAGGAAAGGAAGAAGAGAAGGCAGGCTTAACTGGTAAAACACCAGCACACTCCTTAAACCAGTGGTAAATGACATTTTTCGAGCCTGGGAGATGTTAAGTTTGCATACCAGACAACATTAACTATCTTTTAAACAGAAACAAAAAACTCTGCTGAACCCCAGATATTATCTGCTACTGCTTCTTATGTTTTTGCCCATTAGAGGAAAAGGCAAAACTATTATGTTGTCTGCTAGAAATTACATACAAATGAAAGTCAATTTTCAGAGTAGCTTTGAAATCCACAGAGAATCAAAGATGAGGAAAACCTGTGATCATGCACCCACTTCAACTCCACTTTCCAAAAAGTGAGGTAACGTTTGGCTGAACCTGGAGAGGATCACATCAATTTCCAGGAGACTATTCTGAGTGAAGAGTTGTCTCTCAGTCAAAAAGGACAGACCTCAAAAATTAAAAAGAAACATATCAGATAGAATGTTAAGTCTGTGCTTTTCCAGAAATAAAATCTGTGACTGTTTCCATCAATCACTGCAATAAATATCACATGGAGAAGGGAAGTGAAAAAGAAGTTAACATTACATTAAGATAGATATCTATCAGGAATTCCCATCTAAAGTGTGATTTTCTCTGGGATCTGCCAAAGACAGGGCTTATTTCTGCAAGGAATATAGGTTATGGTAATGCAAAAACTGTTTTCTCTCATCTTTCCCAACTGGAATCTAGTACAATAAGAGTTATGCTTCAGAATAAAAATATCCACATACACCTGTTCAATTTTTGATTTTTTACTTTTTAAACAAAATTATATTAGCAAAAGTAATCACAGCAATGCAATGACTAAGAATACGGAAATTCCTCCTCAAACTTATCTCTCCTAAATCTTACAGGGATTAAAAGACAAATGAAAAAATCTACATTAACAGAAAAAGGGAAAACTGACATAGATCTAAAATACATATCAGAATTGAAACCACAACCTAATAGCTGACAAATGCAATCTATGTATATGGACCCAGCACACAACACGGAAAAGAAAGCACTGAAGGGTACAGTCCAGAGGGTTCTTGTAACTAGTCACAGAAATATGTTGCTCCTAGAAGGGTACGTTAGCTAACAACAGCTATCAACATTTAACTGGCACATTGTTCCGTCCCTGTACAAGACGAGACCCCACTCTTAACAGGGTTATCCCACCCCTGGGAAAAGGCTGCAACCTCCACCCACTGGGTGAAGATGCCTGTCCACTCCTGGAGGTGTGAAGCTACTCCAAGCCCCAACCAATGTTTGACACTCCTGGTACAGGTAAAGGAAGAGAAAAAAAGGAAATATTTTGGTTTTTTGAAATGCTTGAAAGGATAAGAGATGGGCAAAAAACTAAAACTCTTATGATTATTTTGCCTTTTTCCTCCAAAATACTGTTTATTGGGCTTTGTAAAAGTATTGTGAAAGCATTTTCCTGTCTTTTAATGGTGCACATTATTTTTAGAAAAGAAAATTAAAGTGCTTTAGGGTCAGGTGGAGTATCTTATCAAACATTTTCCTGAGCTCTGCTCCCTACTTCCAGGTAGGAATGACTGATGATTCCTTCTGATGGTCCTTCTATGCTACAACAGGAACAAATAGCTTCAAAGTGCTGGGAAAATTCCTGCAGACATTTCAAGGCCTGTGCCTTCAACCAACCAGTTAGTACAATATTGGTATTCTACACTGTTTAAAAGTGTGAGTTCAGTCCTGAAAACGCTAAACTGAAATTCAGGTTAAAAGATCCTATTACTCTCTGAAGTAGGTTACATAAGAGAAGGAAATGGAAAAGTACCACATAGGTGTGTACAACTATATTTATGTTTATTTTCACTTCTCTTAGTGAAGACAAAGTAAATTGGTTCCTTTGGTCACCCCTGGGAATAGAGAGATAGGCATTTGCACCTTCCTGAAGCTTCCCATTTTCCTGTGAAAGGTCAAATTGTCACACTTGAGTCTGCTACTCCATAAGCAAGTAAAACTCATACACTGGAAAAGATTTATTAAGAGGAAGCACTGCACATTCATATTCCTTTAAATACAGCTATTACTCAAATATCACAAGCCTTCTGCCTGAGTTCTGGGTAATCACAGTGGTACAACATTTACCCCCACTTGCAAAGAGCAAAGCACAGCACCGCTATACGATTTTGCTATTTCCATTCTGCCATAGATTCACTTCAATTTGTATTCAATCAAATCCTGCAGTTGAAGTATGAGTACTTTTATGAAAAGAAGCAATGAGGTGGAAAACTGTCTTTTGAACTTTTTCTTTTATTGTTAAGAAAGTCATAGTATATTTCAAACAACCAGGAACTGTTACAATCTCAAAGCATGTACCCTGGAATGAATTTAATTTAATCCTTACAAAATAACTTGAGTGGAAAACACAGTTCAGAAAGTCATACTGTACTGTGAATTTCATTTGCAAAGAAATAAAATTGCTTACTGTATAACTATAATCTCTCCTTATACTCTACTGTGATGTTATGATTTTATATAGTGCCATATTCTCTCCTTCTAGTGAATACAATTTTTGAGTTGTCAAAAATTTAGATTAACTTGAAATACACGTAAACCCTTGAAATATATTCTACATCCTACTAAATAAATCCCGTGTTTGCCTGGCTTCCTTAACGGGGGAAGCATTCATCTTATCATGAAGCAAACAAAGAAAGATTCCAGAAAACTGGACAACAGCAACTAGCATAGACTTCTTGAATCACAGTTGATGCAACAAAAGATCAACAATTGTCTGCTCTCAAAAGCTTATTTCAGTAATGGGTTTAGTTCCCAATAAAAATTACCTCAAACTTTAGTACTCTATTCAAAAGTAATTCAAAAATTTGCCCCTTAGCTACAGGTTTCAAGGCATGGTAGCCCAGCGAAATACACATACAGCTCCATGCAACAGGATGAGTAGTGAGGTCCCCTGAATACACAGATGGTTTTCCAGAATCTCCACCTATTTTTAAATTATATTGTGTTGAAAACCTTGCACATCACTTAAGAAAATAGAAGGGTTATTACGAAACAAACTGTATTACAAAATTCACTTCTGTGATTTCTTGCTTGAAAAGCAAACCCACAAAGGACTAATAGTCCCCACGGGAAGCCCCACAAGGAACTAGTTGATTATGGTTTTTTCCAAATTGAAGGATGTGAAATTAACACAAAACGAAGAAAGGTATTTCTGAAAATAACAGTTTTAGTTATAAGCTTCAGACACTCCAAAAGCCAGACACCATGGCTGAAGTAATTCTCCATTTTCTGAATAGATCTAACAGATTGTATGTTTTTCAGTATTAGAAATACAAGTAATACTAGAATCTAGATAGGAGAAATTCAGTACACCTCTGTAAACAAACTCCACATTACACAGATATCCCCTGAGCATTGTATTCCCAGTGAAAAAACATACTACAGCAACATACTCTAATAAAACAAACAAAAACAAACCACACAAATAAATCCACAACAAACAAACAAAACCCCACAAATACACACCACCAAATCTTAGTGGTCCACTCTAGATCTGAATTATATACACCTTTAACCAAATAAAGATTGTGTCAGCAATGTACCATTGTATCTCTTAGAGGCATATGGAAGAATAATGCTAAAATTGCGCAGGATTTTTATGTATGCACATAAATAAGTATGTTGGGGAGTTGCCATTTCTTACAAAAGATAATGCTAATTTCGAAATGAAGAAAAGCAAGGACACAGATATGTATCCTGACTTCCTGCTGACAGCTTCAAAGAACTCATGCAATGACTTCAGAGCCAAATAAAAGTAAAAATCAAAAAAAAAAAAGGAACTTATAACAGATGCTACAGATGACAAGAGATATGCGTTTGTTAGAGTTTTTTCCAGCTTTGTCTTCTCTTTCTCCTACCACTGGCCAATGGACTACACAGCCTAACAAGGCACAAATATGAGCTTAGTTCAAACCAATCTGAAAAGGTGATCCTTTGTTAACCTCAATGAAAGGACATACTTAGCTGACACTATTTCTGCAATAAAAATTTACCATGGACTCACAGGCTGTTCTGCACCTATGTCAAAAAAAACCACAAAGTAAATACTAATGGAGTTCCACTGATCTATCTACATATCAGAAGAAGTGGATTTCAACATAGGAATACCTGATAACCCACCTAACAAAGGTTTGGAGACCTCCAAATCACGGAAGCTTGGAGAAAAATGAAATTTTGAAAGAAGCCCTCAATGTCAATGTGTTGAAAGCACTGCAGAGGTCCCCATAGAGCATTCCTGTATTCACAAATAACATATTATGGAGAAATACTGCCACAGAGACATAAGAGAATTATGGTCTCTCATAAATCCAATAATATTTCATATACATGCCTTCTTAAAGGAATAAAAAAGAAAGAACTTACTTTTGAGTAACTGGATGCTGTACAGCTTTAAATGTACACTCAGAAATCGAATAACAGGTGATTAAAACCAAGGACCTGGAAATACAATTATAAAAAAAAAAAAAAGATTATGCAGGGTCACAAGCTTACAGCTTTAATCATAATTGGGACAAATTTCACCATGAATAGCTCCAATTTCACCACTTACAGGAATTACTGCAGATAACAGTGCATCACTGGGAGCATCAGGACAAAACATTTCCAATTCTAACATTCACAACACCCTTATTACCTAAATTTCCATTTGAAATGCAGTCACTCATCCACTGCAGATGGGTTTTTTCCTGAGTTTAAAATGAGAAAGAATTAAAGAATTATCAGTATTATGCTTACATTTTTCCATGAATTTCAGAACATCGAATTAGGACCTTTCATAAACCTGAAAGTATCCTAAAAGATGGAAACAAACTGCAGGCACTGTCAAAACATATGGAGGTAATGAGTCCAGTAAAGCTCACCATTAATGTCACAGTAGTTCAAGCAATGAGAAAGTGAAAGCAATGCAGTTTTCCAAAAGAACATATGGAGTCAATCATTGTTTCAAAGTTAGACAGAACAATATTTTAACACAGTACAGAGGTAATATAAGTACTTTAATAACGAGAGGAAAGTTTTATAAGGGATTCTAATTCCTTACATGGCAGAAAAGAACTGGTTCCACTACATCTTAAAATAAAGGGAATTTTTTAATTCAGCAGTAACATAAAATCCTATAAAAATAATTTACAATGTTGCACCAGAATTTCTCACAAGAGTATGGAGAAATTATTTTCATCACGTATGAAGATACCCATCCAAGAAAATGGAATTTGGAAAAGGGGCCCCTACTAATTTGAGAAAACTGTTGGGTAATCTCAGAATAGAAAAGGTTGCAAGTGGTCTGCTGTGGTGAAGTAACATCAGAAAGAATGAGAAACAAAGACTATGCATAAAAGGCAGGATTTGGAAGTGTTTTTCAGCTCCTGTTTTATCCTGGAAACACCTTAGTTCAGTCCTGGGACATGTTTTAGGATGAAACACTATCATTCACTTCATCGGTTTTGAAGGGACAGTAAGCCAAGGGTGCAGAGTGGAAGGAAGTAGAAGCCCACCCTAGATAGTTTTCTGAGATGAGTAGTCAAAGCTTCAGACACTTGCAGACAGAAGGCGACCAAGACACTCAGGAAAGATTTATTTCCCTGCAAAAGATTCATGAAGTTTCATCATAGCTCAAACAGCACATGGAACTAGGAAAATAAACATATAATAATTAATACTAGCATGAACTAACAAATATTATCTTCTGAGCTGGAGAACATCAGCAATACATTGTGGTAAACAACATGTTCATTTCTTCTAAAAATCCCTTAAAGACAAAGCTTTGTGAAAGCACATCTATGGTTGCATTCACACATGTAAGTACATCCAGCCATAGCACTCACGACTGGAAGTTTTTCATACTTAGAACTGTCTCACACCGTAGCATCAGTGTATGCCTGTTCTCCTAGAAGTTAAGCTTCCACAAAGATAGGAAATCCACCATAACTCTGAAAATAATCTCTGGTTCACATAAGTGGTTTAAAAGTTTCACACTCAGATGGTGTTTTAAAATAACTACACTTTGAGCACAACAGAATATGGTAAACTGTCTAAAGGATGTCCATTAAGATAATAATGGACTGCAGGTAAAGAGGTTTTTATGTTTATTGTTACAACTTTTGGAGTTAATAATGGTGTGTACAGGTACATCCATAAGTATACAAGTATATGCTACATAGAGGAGTGAAGCTCTCCAGCTAGTGAAGCTGGTATATGCACTTCATTGCATCAAGATAAACTAGTTTCTCTCATTGCCAGAGACACCACACAGGTAATACCAGAAGGAAGAAAATCGTCAAAATTACATTTACGATCTCATTTTAAGATGTTCCCAGTATCTTCCTACAATAAGAGAAGAAAAGAAGGAAGAATACCTACACAGAAAATTCAGTTTATGTTGCCCTTTACTAATGTAAACTCTTGAATAACATCCTTGAACATTACAAAATTACCTGGCCTTCTACAGACAAGCTGAGAACTGATATTATCTTGAGAACTGATCTCATATCTGTTCAATGATTCTGAGACCAGGAAAAAGCATTAGATTTCTTTCATACCAGTTTTATTAGCTTTTATTTCCTTGAGCAGATCATTTAACATTTGCTTTTATGATCAGTGAAAAACATTTCTTGGAAAAGATTTTGAAGAGTATCTGAACTACGAGATCAAATCTGCTGATCATGAATGCTGTCAGTGTTGCACAGAGCAAATCTTAACACAGTGACTTTTCTTGCAATTTCAAGGTTACTAAAGAAATTAAGCTTTCTTGGACCTTGAACAGTTCAAAATAGTCTTTCACCAATGCTTCTTACACTTACAGTATCTACACTAATCAGCCTTAGAATGCAAATTAGGAGGAAATAGAATAAAAAATTAATCTCTGCAGTACAAACAGTTGCAAAGGGCTTTCTAATGATGGAAATCCTTGTTAAGAAGCAAAAAAAATTACTAGCACTTTCTCATTGTAAAATAATGGTAAAAATACATAATAACATTTTACTAACAGATGTAAATTATTAACCCAGTCACTTAATTTCTGTATTTTTTCAGATTCCTTGTTCTGCCCTCACAATGTTTATATTTTTACACTGTGTGGTCTATAAATTAAGATGGCACATCCAAAAACTCTGGCTCATTTATTGGAAAATATTCATTCCTATTCAGGTGTTGTTCAAATAGTTTCATTTGCAGAATAGACTTTTTCTGTTATAGAACTGGAGGTGCCATTGTCTACCAAGATTACAGATCTATAATTTAAAATTCATTAGGGGTCAAATATTTCCAGAAACAATTGGAAAGGTTCTGGATGAAAGTCAGAACAGCAGCACTGTATTTTTAAAAACTGGATAAGGAATGTTTAGTGAAGTTTATACTCCAAATTAACAAATTGTTCTCCATTCCATTCTACAGTATTTTTTAAAAATTGTTTTAAAATGCTCAGTATTAAGAAAAAAAAAATAGAAGTTAAGCAAATTCACTTTTAATAAGATGACTCTAATACAGGTGCCAGAAAACATAATATTTGGAAATGACTGAGTAAGTAGCAGTAAGATGAAAATTTAAGAGAATCCTTCACCATAATCATCTACAATTGCATCAAGGTAAGAATCCCTTGGTCTTTTAGCATGACCATATCCTGCCTGGCTTAACTACAAAAACACTGTAAAAATGCTGAAGAGCAAGAGGTTAATAATGCACATTTTGTATTTTCTTCTTTCATAAAGAACATGCTGAAATAGAAAAGCAAATTAAAAGCAGCCATATGCATATGTCCGTTACTAATATGTGAACCTGCATACCTGTATTTCACATTTCCTTATAATATATTAGAGAAAAACTAATTTTTTAAGCCACTGGAGCTGGATAATGTCTTTTAATAGCTGTTTTGCCCCATTACTTTTAATTTGAGTAAAAAAAGAAATCACACTTTTGTTATAATCGTATCACAAATAAAACACAATGCAAATAAATAGCTAACATTCAGTGTACTAATCAATACTTGTGAAATGTAGAAAAAGCATTAGATGGTGTCTCTGGCTGCAGATCAGAGAAGGTGGTAAGGGAAGGATTATTTCCTGCAACTCCAACAGTACAGTTTAATTCTAAAACAATTTTTTCTGAACATACAGAAAAATCTTGCTATTTTTTTCTCACTTGTTTTGTGTTCCTACTTTGGAAAAACCTAGAAAATAACACCCAGAATAACAAAAGTCTATTGACTTTTCTACTATACAAAACAATAAACCAAGCTAGCATATTTACTTCTCCTGCCTGGCATGCCACTAGGCTGTGGTCAGGATGCACACCTGGAGAGCCAGGATAGGGATACACAGCTTCCCTCTCGGTGCAGCAGTAGGGGACAGCAGCTCAGAGTGAGAAGACATGAGTTCACATCCCAAGATCTACTGGCATAGCTTACAAGCACATTATATAATACACAGTATAGTTATTTTCATATACAAACAACAAGTTCTCTTTTAGAAGGCTAAATAACAGGGCTATACTTTAGGAATGTTGCAATTCAGGATGTATATTAAGGAATGAGACTATTCCTTCCAATACAGCCAATAAAGAGAAGGGTAATACACATGAGAAAATGTCTCCAGAGCTTGAATAACACTTGTCACCTCCTTCTTAATTTTTGTAACACATCTATAAAACGTCGATAAACATCAGCTGATCAACATTTGATTTTATTGTTTAGGTCTTCACATACCACCATAGAGAATTAATGACATTGAGAGGTGCATAAAAAATTTGGTAAGAAGTATCATACAGAATAGGCTCTTCACTGTTCGTTTTCTGTTTAATTCAAATGTGACATCTATTTTAAGTAAGAATTTTTCAATATGGAATGTTATTTACATTTCCTTAATGCACCCAAAGAGTCTGGAAAACTTCCAGATTGGAAGAAAAGAATGGCTTGCAATCATATTAATCAAGAATAACCAATCACCAAACTTCAAAAAAGAGGAACATCCTATGGAAGTATAAATGCTTATGCCATTGGAAAATCAGAGCATTTTTAGTTTGCCATGACTAATATGAAAAGAATAACAGTGGTCAGATATTTCAGTATGAAGACCTTTGTGCTATCAGCTACCACTGAAAGAAACTGTGATTTTGCCCTTGACTTCAATATTTACTTTAATATTTCAGTACCAGCAAAATAAGGCTTGCTCAAAATTGAGTTCTCAGTAGCTGAATATTACAAGATGCAGCTCCTGAAATGAATTCATCCCCATCCTGACAGAAGTGAATTGAGAGTACTTTTGGAAAAGAAATTATTGAAAGAAAAATATCCGAGGAAAAGAAGAATACCAGAAAACCTGAGCTGTAAATTTTAGCAGATTATTCCACAACTAATCTCAATCCTTCACATCTGGGAAAAAACAACAGCAACACTATTTGTCTATTTTAGCAATATCTGTTTTAATTTGGATTATGAACACCAAATCTGCATTTCTTCAGTGTCTCTCTGGGAACATTGGTAGAACTATTTTAATATCGTATTAACATCAGGATAAGCTCTGAAAATCTTTCCCATTTTCTACCTTTTAAAAATGAAATTAAATCACAAAATACAGCATTTAGATATTGATCTTTACCATATACAAGTAACACTGCTGCTCATTTCCTGCTGCTAAGTATGAGGTGGGCCATAAACACTGCAGCAACACTAATTGCAGGTAAATATTAGTATTTTAATGCCAGGCATAGTAACTTGGAACAGTTTCCTCTTGTTTAACCCTCATTATTAATACATTAGCATACATTTTTATGTTCTTAAAAATGACTGCTCTATTACTTTAGGAAAATTTGAGAAGATATTAAAATTATATTTACTGATAAGTGACACACTGAAGATTCCTTTTGGGAAAGCAGCTACTATCCATTCGTGTTATGCTGGTATTCCATGGTCTGTCCCATTCTGATGCTGTTTTTAAAAGTCTTTTCAATAATTTTAAAACTGTCCTATTGATCACTTTAAGTTGATTTAATCAAATTAATTGAGACTCCCACACCTGCTTTTTAACATCTATTACTGGGCTTCAGTTGTGTGAAATGGAGGATCTTCATTTCCTTTCCTGGATCCCTTAATTATCTCCTTCCCTGCTCCTTTTAATTTAAAAAATAAATTGTTTCCACTGACATGTTCAAAGCCTTAAGGAAAAACATTTCCAAATTCAGTATAGCATAAAAGCTGTTATAGATGAAATCTAATCTTTAGGTTTTATGGTGTCTTTTTAATACACTTAATGACCACTATTATGATCATTATTATTCAACCATATTAAAAAAAACCCTAAACAAGAATCCCTCCCCCTTATACTATTCAGTTTTTATATTTCCAACAAAAGTGTGGAGTTTTAATTTCCTTTCATATGAATTACTTTTGATAAGAGCTACTTTTGAAAGAAATACAAAAGTATGGAAAGACCTTGCAGATTTAATAGAAAAAAATCATCTCACATCATTTTACAGTAGATTAATACCATTTTTGTCATTTATTTGGGTCTCTGCTGCTGACTACATTTCAAATTTATATTTTTTACAATTATAGCTACCTTTATAACTGGAAAACAATCTGAACATTTTGGATAGAATTCTTACAAATACCATAGCTGCTAACTGAAATCTCTGAAGACAGGATAATTAGTACCCTCTCATCAATGACATTTTTCATAAGCAATGGCCCAGCCTTCTTTTTAGTGGTACTCAGCTCAGAATAACTCTCATCCCAACTTTAGAAACTCAAAGGACTTGCCATATATTGAAATTAGTCTTTCCCTTTAGCTAGACCCACATCCGTAATGCCGTGGCTTATATTCCCCTGGGGAACACAGAGGGAAATTGCTGCCAACAAATGTACCCAGTTATGGTTAGTAGCAGCAGCAGAGTTCAACAGTACTTTGACAGGGGTCACAGCAGCAACTGGACATACCAGTAGTTGCCCTGGGACAAGGTATTTTCTTACTCCTCCCTGTATCTCATATTGCATATCCCTAACTTCTCCCCTGCATTCTTCCCAAAACTGAGACTTAGGTCTGCTTCTCCTTGCAGAGTGTCATTTTTCAAAGGTACCTGCCTCTGGGAAAGGTTTTAGCTCAGCCACAGATTAGGCATAACTTAGAAAGCAGATATTTTCCCATGAGCAATCACTGTGAATCGTATTATGATGAAAGGGTTCATACATCATTATGCACAGAACTCCTTGTCAGTATTTAAATTAGGGAAATTTCTAAACAATGAATAAAATTTTGCTGTAAACATAAATGCTGTTATAGTATTGTCTTGCTAGTACAATTTCTTGAGTACTACATTCAGAAAAGGGAATTATGTCATTTAAAGGTAAAGGTGTTTTTATCATAAAAACAATTCACTTAAAGCACTATCCAAGGCTTTTATCTTTTCCCCATCCTCATTCAAACAAAAACAATTTTTACACTTACATTGCTTTATTTGATTTCAGATGTTGTCCTAGTTATAGCAGCTGGGACCAGTTTATCATTGTGCAGGTGTAACTAGAACTGTTATAGAATTCTATACCCTTTCTGCCATTTATCATCAACTGTTAACGATGCATTGTTTGCAACAGCTGCCCAGGACACACCTGGTACCTCAGGCTATGAACTGGGTGTGTGAGAAAAACTGAGATAGGAGGGTTCCCTGTCTTCACACCAATGATTCAGGTGTGATAACTCCCCTCCAGAAGTCATTAGCACTTTCACACCCAACCTGAGGGGTCATGTCTGCTAATGGGCTGTCAAGTGTTCCAAATGTCCTGTGACTCACTGAGTAAATTGCACATTGTGAAACCCCTCACCCTGGGGAAGGTACTGGGCATTCCCATCTGAACCAGAGCATATATAAGCTTGGGGTTTAGGGCTCTCACTTATCAGACTGAGAGGAGGACCAGAACCTCAACAGGACTGCAACTACCACTCTCGACCAGACTGCGACCACCAACCTTTTGGAAGGAAAACAGGTTTTCCTTTTCCTTTTTGTTTTGTACTCAGGGGGACCACGTGGTGCTCAGCACAGGGGCTGGTGAGCACCATTCTGTTTTGTGCCCCAGGGTGCTGGGTTGTACAACTGGGTTTTGTGGGTTAAACCCAATTTTCCTTTGTATCAGTGTATTTAGTGTAAACTTTTTATTGGATTGTAGCTCTGATTTCTAGCCTCTTTTGATTTGGGTTCATTTCTCCTGCCAGTTTACCTGTAAACCAGCACAGATGTTTAAAAATGTATTTACTTTAATGTCTCACTCAAATTTAACTTAAAATAATGGGGTTTTTTCTGACTTAACAGTTATTCCACTATGTAGTTTGAGAACCACAGGCTCTATCATTGTGGGTCCCTTGCAATTCAGAATATTCTGAGATACTCCAATTAAACAAGTTGCATACTACAGTTACTAGTTAATTTGGTGGGATCAATTGTATTTTATTTTTATCTTTGTGGTTTGTCTTTTAAAAACCCTATTAAATCCTTCGACAAAATAAAAAGTCATTCTTTGAACTGACAGATGAATTTAGCAAATATACTGCAATGTGTGAATCTCTAAGAAAAGTTTGCAATTTACTTTCCTTAATAACCTCTCTCTGTAGAGGATTAATATTATCAACATAAAATAAAAATATCCACTTAAAATTGATATGACTAAAATTAGTATCTAGATCTCAGTACAGCTGCAGATCAACCTCAGTCTTAAAGCTGTTCAGACACGCTGAGACTGTCTTCTATCACATGCTGGAGTATTACATTTCCCTTTCCAATTTCTCCCTGGAGTCCTTTCTCATATAAGGATATCCTGTTTACTGAGCAGTATTTATAAATAATGGAACAATTCTTAGTGACACTTTGGTCTTCATATGAGATACAAAGTATTTGCTTAAATGTAAGTTTTGTTCAATAAATATACATACTTTATCCCTAATAAAATGAAGACTACCTACAAGAAATAAAGCAAAAATACACCACTCAGAAGAAAACAGTGGCTTTGTAGCCTCTTACACAAGCAACTGCTTGATGGACTTCAGACATAAGCAGAAAGTGTCTGCTGTGGCAGTATTAAAAGCAACTGTTTAGAGGGCATAGGAGCCCTTATGGACGGGGCCAGTCAGTGGGTTGGGTTCTGTAATGAATGAAGAGCTCACTCAACGGACCCAAATGTGATCCAACCCCAGAAGCAGCAGAGGCAACTAGAGCTTTGCTTGCTGTAGAAGCAAAGAGAGCAGGAGCAGCAACACAGAGAACCAGCTTTAAAAACAACCTAACCTGGGCACAAAATAGTCACCCTGAATGAGTAGGAGCAGCAGTCATCTTTTGACATATTGTTCTTTTCCATTTCTTTGTCTTTCAAATAATGTCAGAGTAGACATTTGGAGTAGACGTCTAAGGGTGACAGAGTATGATGCTAATAATGCCAAGGTCATGGGTTTGATCCCCACATAGGCTATTCACTTCAGAGCTGGACGCTATGATCCTTGTGGGTCCCTTCCAACTCAGAATACTCCGTGATAAACTCAAGACCAGTCTGAAAGAAGAAAAAAATGGCATACTTATCCAGCATAAAATCACTACTGAGTATGCAAAGGGAAAAGAAGAGAAAAAAAAGAAAAAAGGATTCAAATATAAAAAAAGAAAATGAAGAAGGGGAAAAAATGAAAAATGTTAGTGCCTTATGTAAGACAGGCAAGAAAAAGTGTGTGTTAATTTTTTTCTGGTAAGAAAAATATTTGCATTCATGTTCTCTTTTTAGTTCTCCTATCATAGATATAAGTAGGATCAGCAGATCATGCGCCAGATTTAAATTTAAAACTTCCAGCAATTAAATTCAGATTTGCCATCCCTGTTATTTCAGCAAAACACATGGAAAAGCAAAATGCTACAGATTTAGAGATGCACATAATGTGTGCTGAAAGCCTACATGATATTGCACAGTACATTCAGGAAATCCACTTCTAATACCCAAAAATCAACCACATGTAGTAGCTATGTGAAGTCACTGCCATGCTAATGCTCTAAAAGTGTTTCATTTAGCAGCAGAAAACCAAGAAATTGTTATATGTTTAATGTAAAATGAAAGCACATGGAATACAGAACATTTGCATGATACGACCTTCAAATGAAAAGTACCCACCCACATGTGAATGATGATTTGCTTAGAATACTTATCTGATATGTTGCATCTAAAGTGTCTCTGTAATTTACCTTCAGTTTGTCATGTTTGATTTTATCTGTATTATTTTTACTGATGCAAAATAATCATGTATTTTAGATATTATCCTATATCTTAATTTTTAAATTATACTGTAGTTTAATAGACACTTGACAGCCACTGCTCTCTAAAGAACGGGATAATATGGCAAAGCTTACTAAAAAGGATATTTCATTGTAAAAATTATCCCTGTGGTGCTATTCCAACTCTTTAACGAATTTAACCGTAATTTTGACTTTGTTTCCCCTTAAAGAGTTTCCCCCTACACCCACAAATCCTTGTGTGTTTCTTAACAACTCTCTACCTAATAGGAGCTCACACATTCTTATTTCCACACATCTTTGCTCCTCTCCACAATGGCATCTTTCTCAGGAGGCTTTGAGTCATATGACCCATATGATTCACAGCACGTGCATGAATTACTAAAACAGGGACTCACCCTAGCAGTGGATTTGGCAAGGTGGCTGGAAGTACCTTTTATCAAGAGTGCAGCCTTACATCAGTGAAGGTTAACTGTACATTCAGCTGCACCAGGAAAAGGACTGATTTTTCAGAACCTGACACAGTCCTGTGCAATTCAATCTCACTGCGAAGGCAACTCTGCTTGGAGTCAGAGGTGGGAATAGCTGACCCTTAAAAGGTCCCTTCCTACTTAATTTTCCCATGATTTTCCATTTTCAAAATCATAAAAAAATAGGTGGGCGTAGTTGTTTCTACAGGCTTCTGTGGAAGATCTTGACTCATTCTTTGCATATTTGCTCACACATGCCTCAGAAAAACCTTGAAACTCTTCTCAGAAGTACTATGATGCACAAGGAAGAAGGCAGAAGCTGAGGTCTTCAGAGCAGTGTGGGTTAAGCTTTGCTGCATTACATTTTGGCCAGTACCAATGGCCAAGAGTGACCCTTTCTAAGCACTGCTTATTTTCACATAAAAGGGACAGTCAGCCACATTTTTAGGTCCTTCAAGCCGATAATCAGTGAAAGCAGTTGAAGAAAAGTCCAAGAATATAGGAAAACATTTTCGAAAACTCCAGTGAACAGCTTTTAAGACTCAGTATAACACCTTACAACCTGAAAATTGTGGTGATTTCTGTAATACCATAGAGACAAAACACAAGGCTTTCACAGTCTAAAATGTGCTCAATATGCATACTCAGTAAATAACATTGCCTTGCCATGCCCATAATATTAGAAAAATTCAAGATTTTTAAGCAGATTGTTGACATTGAAGCTATTTCAAAAGTTCTAATGCACTTGGAAGAGCTTAAGTGAGCAATGAATTATCTTCATAAATATTAGTCTATAGACTACAATAATAATCTTGTTATGAATCTTCAGCTTTATTTGTCCTGTTTGATTGGTTCATTCTATAATACATTGCTGGCACTTTGCTCTAACAGCCAGAGACTCTTGGAATTCCTGATTACATGATTACACTCAAAAGCCTCATTATTTCAAAGTGTTTTATCATAAAATGATGTCTTTTATATTGCTTTGGGGACAACCCCATATGCCTGTTCTTACAACATTAGCATCACACTCCTTAACTATATTTTGTTTACTTAACTCTACACACTCCTAAAATCTCAGAATTTGGGAGAGGTAGATAAAAGCTCTCTCAGTCGAAAGAAAGAGGTAAATTGTTTATTTTAATTCATTGGGTAAAGTATCTTCCCAAATGTAAAGATTTATTTTACTTCTTATTCTTAATTTGCTACTTAACTGAGGTTTAAACAATGTACAAACAAAGAACCAAACACACTACAGCTGTTTTGCTCTAATTAGACTTTATCAAGTAAACAGAAAAGGACTGAGTCAATATTTGAATGAAAGGTTTCCAACAAACAAGAGCATCTGAAGTGACAGTTCTGTGGTGTTTCACATGCAAATCTGCCCTCTGAGCCACTGTCAATAATCCAACCTAGTGTTAACAGTGCAGGAATATTTCTTTACTGCTTAGTTATTGATAATCTAGTAGCTTATAACTTTTTAGTCATCAGCAGGAGACCAAGCATTGGACTGAATTTACAAGTGCCTCTTCCTTCACTGTAGTTTGTTGCAGCAGTGGATCAGCATGTGCAGATCCTACAATGCAGCTGTGTCCTGGGACTCAGCAGAGAAAACTGTATTTGTCCCTGACCCATGCAGAACAGCAGACAAACTGTGCCTGAGAATTAGATCCTACTTCAACTGTACTGGCATTTCACTGCCTTGTTCTCATCCCTATCTTCTCGCATTTCTACAGCCCCACTCCTCTTCAGGTAAGTCAAACAATTCACTACAGTCCACACACTCAGGCTGTCCATGACCCACTTAGACTAAACCCTCAGCTATGGAAAGACAGCCACCAGCACCTTCTCTGCACAGCCAAGGCTCTGTGTGTATCAGCCTTGGGCTAAACACAGGAAGGTTTCCTAGACTATCCTTTACTCAAGGATCTTTAAAATAATTTGTCTGGGTTGAGGTCTTTTGACTTTTACCAAGCAGACTCCCACAGTTATGACTAAAAAGCCATTGCTCCTGTTAAATGCAGCAAGACTTGGAGCCTGTCCACATGTTCATAGATAAAACCTGCCGTATTCTTTATAGGTGTAGAAGCACTAATCCCTCTGACCACTAGTTTCTCTCCCTATTTTCAAATCACCACTGGGGAAAATGTCAAAGCAACCTTCCTCTGTCATCTGCTGAATGATGAAACAACATAAAATTACCATCTACTACTTTTCACAACCTCAGAAAAAATAGCTCTACAACTTTTCTGATACAACTGCCCAGTGATAGCAAATGATAGACCCATCTAGATGTTTACTTCAGAATGCAGAAACATTTCAGAGACTTTTCTAATCAGAGAAGAAATTGACACAAAGACGTGCCACAAACAATGACGTTTTTTTAAAGACTTATCCTAATTATAACACTTTTTTCTAACCCAGGACTGTGAACAGATTATCCTTGTTACCTGGAGAACACTTGCCATTTAGGGTTTCTTTCAGAAAGCATGCAAGGTATTCAAGCACTCTAATCATACGCTATGCTCTGAACCCAAGTGAAGAAACTAGGCATGATCAGCAGATCCACCTCAAAATTTTGTGCTTTTGAAGTATTCCAAGCTACAGTGCCACAGTAAGTGTTCAGATATTCAGCAGATGTGATGCTACTGGAAATGGGAGCAGATCATGATTATATATCAAAATGAAATGCTGAGAATACTTTAATACACAAAACTTGGAATGCAATATTTATGACCTCCAGCTCTTGGAGAACAGGTCCATAACCTGAGATCCATTTTCATTACACTATTTTTATACTAAAAGTTAGGAATAAGTAATAATTCAAAAACAAATAAAACTCTTTGAAAGTAAACATAATTCTTACATATATGTTCCATTTGCACATGATTTTGAATAGTTTTTTCCTCTTCAGTTTTCCTTTCTTTTAATTTATATTCTTCAATTTCATATTTTAATACTTCATGGACAAATTATTTCAATATATTGCAAAGATTAATTGTTCCATGAGGAACAGAACTAATTATACTGTTTCCTATAGCTTCATGTTTCATGGTTGACTTATTTGATGTCTAATAAGTGAACACTCCAATTGAAGTTATTTCTGTAGCTAAGAATTCATAAAACCTCTCTGCTTTGTTGATTTTTCTCTAGTAAGGAACAAATTTGCACTGTATCCTTTACTACAGGGAGGGAATAGGAGCCTTTGACTCTGCTATCTGACTACCAATATTCATGATCATAGTAGCAATGTATTTTGAGACACTTGTGTTTAAGTTGAACAAAACATATGGAGAAAGTAGAGCGAGCACACACACTGACACAGAACAAACACAAACTTAGCCAAAGCCCTTAAACTACATTAAAGGAAAAATATTTTACCAGAAAGGGTGTTGCTATTTCTAGCAATTTTAGTGCAGCATTTTAGAGTAAGTGCAAATAATAGATGTAAAGTTTTTCTGTTAACACCTGCAGTCCTTCTCGCAACTGACAGTACAGATTTTCCCAGTTTCATTTCATGTCAAACATATCACCATCTGAATGATAAAATAATTTTTCCTTTCTGTCATCTTTTTGTATGATTGATTCTCAATAAATAACTGCAATAAATCTTCCACTTTCAACTGCTTTTTAAAGAGAAAGTAATTTTTAAAATACTTAAGTGCTCCTAAGTTTAGCATTGGTTTCTGTCTTTTAATATAGATCTTACAAAATAATAAAAAGAACAGGCATTACAAGTGGGTTTGTAGCTACAGGGAACCTAACCATAGTTGTATACAGAAATAGCCTAAGGATATAAACAATATTATAAATAAGAATCCTTTAATTCATGGGGCAAAAATAAGATGGCAGATCAAGATCTTTCTTCCACTAGTTTTACTAATGTACAAAAAGTGGAAGAACCAAACCTACAAAGTAATCAGGATAATTTTGATCTATTGTACTATAGCACCTAATTCAGTGAGTATATTGTATTAATCTTCATTTTAATACTGAAAATAGTTTCAAAGGTGTTTTAGACACGCTGAGTCAAATTGAACTTGGTTTCAGCCGGGACAGAGATAATTTTCTTCTTAGTAGATGGTACATGGATGTAGTTTTTGGAGTCAGTACAAGAATAATGTTGAAAAAACACACTAATGTTTTGGTTGGAGTTAAGTAGCTTTTACCTTAAGTCCAGGACTTTTCAATGCCTTCTGCTCTGCTAGAAAGTAGCTGCACAAAAAGCCAGAAGAGAGCATGGCCAGGATAGGTGATCCAAACTGGCCAAAGGGACATTCTGTACCATGGAGTGTCATGGTCAGCATATAAGGAGGAAGGAAGAAGGACCGGGCAGATTCAGATACATGACTTCTGTTTTTCAAAGTAAAAATCACACACAACAGAGTTCTGTTTTTCTGGGGATGGCTGAATACCTTCCTGCTCATGAAAAGTGGTGAATGAACTTCCTTGCTTTGCTTTTCTTGTACATATATCTTTTGCTTTACCTATCAAACTACCTTTATCCAAACCCATGACTTTTTCCATTTTTATTTTTCCAATTCACTCCCCCATCCCACTGCAGGGGAGAGAGTGGCTGTGTGGTACTTAGTTGCTGGTTGGAGTTAAACCACTCCAACCCATTAATCTTTCTTTTTTTTCCAGTACTGTAAATACAGAATACCTGAAGAGATAAATCATGATTTAAAATAAGACTATAATAAGACTTTAGTACAAAAGAAATTTTCCCTAACGAAAAGCCAATTCCAATTAACTTACTGAAAATCCTTCTGGATGCACACGATGAAATAATCAAAAAACTGAACTGTTTTAAAAAAAATTCAGTGTTTCTGGAAGCACACTATTACAATCCAACAAGTAAAAACAATAATTAGTTTTTACAGAATACTGACTTTTATATCAAAGCTACTTCGTGTAGTCATTGAAAAAAAAAAGCTACCCCTCTGTGATGTGTTCAATTAATTTTAACAAAATTCTATTTGTTACCTAAAGTAATTTATTCTAGGACTGTCTCTAGAAATACATTTTTCTCTGTAACAAAGAGAGACTTTGGTGTAATGCAGTACTTCTTTTTGTCTGTTGCACCCAGTATCTGCCACATATTCTATGCTGTACAAGACGTGTAGAACAAAAGATAAAATACTTCTGGTGATACATTGCTAGTACAATGATTTTCAAATCATTCATGTATAATCATTTGTAAAGCTATGAAGGAAAATTCACTAGACTTACTTGATATCACTTTTCGTGATGAAATCTGCTAATCGTACACTCCCATTTCCCTAAACAATTACTAGAACAAGCATAACAAAAGACCTCCCCAGCGAAGTAAACGAATGTAAAATGCACATTATCCTGGACTAAACTTGGCCTAACAAGTATTAATAAATTGACAGAAGAGGACTTGGCATTGAAGAATATCTTTTGTGGTACCAGGAAATGTGAGATCAAAAAACTAATGCTGGATCTAGATTTGGTTCTTACCATCTACTTCCTAGCTATAAATCTTATAAACCAAATCAACATTTGGATCATTTAAGCTTTTCAAAACATTTTTCAAATATTAACTGGCAAGATGAAAGGAAAAGCATGGAAGACTATTTTCAAGGATGACCCTAGAGAGCCACTGACTTGCATTTAAGTGAGGGTCTCAGGGAAGTGATATGACTGAATAATGGAGAAAAGCCAGAGACTTTTTATAGGCAGCTCTCTAGTCTATTATTTTATTGTAGGTGTGTGGTGAAGCAGACTGCAACACTAAGAGATGAGGCAATTTGGTACATTTCTCCCTTGGGGCAGAGTTCAAAGTCATTAATTACAGGCAAAGCAAAATCCCTGGGAGCAGAATGGAACAGACTTGTGCATCTTGAACTATGGTGGAGGACAAGCCCATGACAGAAAATGTATTTTGCAGAAGCCTAGAAGACAATAAGATTAGACAGATGAGACAAAGATCCATAGAGCTGACCAGTAAGCATCTCTCTTTTCCCCTGAGGCCTAATAAAGTACCTAACAAAGTACCTAATCTGGGACTCAGAATGAGTTAACATAGTGAGATCTGCCACAATAGACTAGTACCAGACAGAGCTTATGCCTTGATATACACTGCTGAACTAAAAAAAAGCAGGCAAACAAGCTTGATCGTTCTGTTCTGCTTTACCTGGTGTCAGAGTAACTTTGTAATACTGGGAGGCAGCAAGAGCTTCCCACTTTACATGAAGAGTCTACCAAAAACAATTAAAACCAGATTTTAATGCTGTCAGACTTAAAGGGGTTACACATCCGTTCTCCCATGCTAATTATCCAACATGGAGAACATGAAGGAGCAACTCACAAGCTTCCTGAAACAAGTCTGTATATAGGGGCAGGGAAGTACCACACACCCACCCATTTGTAAAGAGTATTCTTCAAAGAGCATCTGGGCACAGGCTTTTTTTTTCTCGTGGCATAGCCTGCACAGGCATGCTGTGAAAGACCAGCGGTAGGATCATCCTTACTTTTCTAAGTCTGCCACTTAAAAAGCTCTAAAATTTATACAAGCTAAGTAAAGATACTTTGTCTATTGATTTCATAGCGTTTAACTAAACAGTTCATTTAATTCTTGTTTGGGAGTTGTATTTATTTTAAAGGATGAATGCGCTTAATTCAGATTCAATAATTTCAGTAAAGCAAAAGAACTTACCCTTTCATCATTTTAAACTCTTAATGCTGTGCTTCTCTATTAATGATTTAATCAACATAAAAGCAACATAAGTATGAATAATGATGATAATAAATCTAGACTGATATTTGAAGTTTTATATACCAAAAACTAACAGTTTAAAATCCAGAGCTTCCCTGTGGACATTAAAACTTGCATTTAACTGCAACTTTTTTACTTTGCATTTTTATTTCCTTTCACTATTGTTTGTATAATGAAATTTTTATTTTTATGTATTTTAAGGCAAATCTTCCCCTTGAATTTTATATTGGCCCTTACTCTACAGAAAGGCTTAATTCCATGTTTCTGGCATTACAGCTTCCACAGTAACTACTCTTATGATCCAGAAGTTTACAATTTTGAGCAACAAGCAAAGGGAAGAAACAAACACATTAAACAAGTTTAATCTGGACTCTTCAGCTGCAGAACCATTTTAGAGCTTCAAGGAAGATAAGCTATCTTTCTCTGCTTGTATGACACAGGTATCAGCTAATATGACTTCATGTCCGCTCACAAAGAAAACCATGTATTTTTACTAAATCTACAGGAATAAGTTAAAATTTACTTTATGTGTACAATAATTCTCTGTCTATATATATTCTGAGAGCAGATGTTCTCTGAAATGACACAATCTTTCTCTGACTAGATGACAGTTGTCTCACAGTTCAGATATTTCATCATCTGAGTGCTTAATGACAGAGATCAATCAGAGAAATTATAAAAGAAAGCAAAACCTAAAGGGCATACCAACTGAACAGCTTCTCAACAAACCTTCCAGGCAAAAGAAATTCCCATCAATATTTTCACTTGAAACATGGATAACATTCATATCAGGAAATGGATTCCAGCAAAGCACTTGCCAAATTATCTCTGCACACCTGCGTACTGGCAACCTTCCTTTTTTTACATTAAGATGGTAAGTAGTACTTTCACATCTGTGAATACATCAGCCATCAAAGACTGAAAACTAGCTGAACTGCCAGGCTCAAGAGGTTGTGATCAGCATCCCAAAGTTCAGCCAGAGTACAGTCATTAGTGGGGTTCCCCAGGGCCAATACAGGACCAACAGTGTTTAACATCTTCCATTAACAACATGGATGATGGGACTGAGCCCACCATCAGCAAGCCTGCAGATAACACAAGACTGGGAGAGGGGGAGGTTGATATACCTGACAGCCATGGTGGCATTCCGAAGGACCTGGACAGGCTGAGGCAGAGTGCTGACAGGAACCAACTGAAGCTCGACAACAGGAATGCAAAGTTCTGCCCACTGGGAGGAACACCTTCATGCACCAGGACAGACTGGGAGCTAAATGGCTGGAAAGCAGCTTGGCAGACAGAGAAGTTGGCACAAGGATGACCAAGGGAGACTGGAGCACCTGTTGTATAAGGAAAGGATTAGAGCTGGGGTTGTTCAGCCTCAAGAGTAAAAGAGTCTATAGGATCTTATCACAGTATATAAATATCTAATTTGTGGGAGTAAAGAGGACTGTGCCAGACTCTGTTGTATAGCGACCAAAAGAAAGCAATAGGCATATGGTAACATACAGGATATTCCATTTAAATACAAGAAATGGTGGAAAGGGATGTTGTTTGAGCAGGGCAGGGAGTTTGGAGGGTGGGTAGTTGTTGGGGGTTTTTTGGTTGGTTTGCTTTCAACTTTGGGTTGTTTCTCTCTTACTGTGAGGGTGGTCAAACACAGGCTGCCCAAAGTAGTTGTGAAGTCTCCATCCCCATACATATTCAACATACAACTGTAGATGGTCTGCGTTTGAACAGAGGGGAGTTCTCCAGACGTTCTCCAGAGGAGCCTTCCATCCTCAGTGCTTCTGCAAAAAAAGAATTAGCAGCTGTATAAAGCTTTCTTTCATGAGAACAGCAGTAGTAATCACATTCTAGATTTAACAATTTCTTGAGCATTATCCAGGGTGGAGGCTGCCTATATCACTGATGTAAAGCTGCTCTTTCCTCCACATTGCTTTCTGACCATACTTGTTTCTTCTACCTCTTTCCTTTACTAGTGCTAGCAATCATGCAGCCACAGAGAGTCTTTAATAGGTGGGAAATTAAACAGGTCCATGCAAAATGTGAAATAAACAATTTTTAGATAATGCAGCTGGCTACATAATACAAGCAAAAGACTATTATCACCATAAACCCTTCCAATATCACCTGAGACAAATTTACAAACTACACTCCCAAAAACAGGAAAAAGTATCAGAGGCAATTCAGAAAGACTAGTAGAGAAAAATCAAGTGTTGACAGAATAAAAGAAATAAGGAGAACTTTCAGCTAAAAAGAAGACAACAGCAGAAGGAAATATTCTCCATTTCAGGACAAAAGCATTATATGGGAAGAGAAGCCTCTAAGTAGTCTAAAGAATACTGAGAAGTATGGAAAAAATACATATTAAAAACCATTCACATTTTTAAGACCCAGATTTATATTGCTTAAGGCAAAACATAACAGGTTTGCCAGCTTTTACAAAGTATATCTATATATACACCCACACGTGTGTGTGCGCTTTCTCACCTGGTTTATTGAAGATTTCTGATAATTTTTTCAGTAGAGTTTGTTCTGTTTCTGAACACCGTCAAAAGAACTATGGAAGTACTAATGAACAGTATGCCTTTTTGCAAAAAGTATTTTCTAAAGGTTTATGAATTGGTTAAATCATATGCATTTTCAAACAAATATAAAGGATCTTCTCAGATAAAGGACTAATTCTCAGTTGAAATTCAAGTTTCCATCCCTCAGTCATTTGTACTATGGGAAGTACTAAAAAGGAATTCAAAGTCCTTTTAATGAGAAAAAAGAAGAAAAAAGAAAAAGCTCTTCTCTCTCCATTTAGAGCTACACTAACTGTTTTGCACAAGATTTAAGTTATACACATCAGAGACCAGACCTAGAAAATTAAAATAGAGCACTGTATTTGGGATGGACTAGATGTTGATGTTTTTTGGTCTGTGTTTGGCTCAGCCATCTGTGGGAAATTTATTCTTCTCCTGCCAAGTAGGAGAAAACAAGTGCTGATAAGGGAGAACTTCATCCTTGGAGGGAACATTTGTATATAAATTAAAATTAATTGTGCCTTCACTATTGGCTGATGGTCCTTCAAGGGCACTTGAAAGAGAGAGTGAAGAGGAGGGTGATGAAGTAAGCCCCCAGACCCATTTGATAAAGACCCCCTGGAATATACCACGGAGGCGCAAGGAAATTCCAATGCTCACACACATGGGCAGAAGGACTGCCCCTCACATAACAGGGGCAGGACCGAAGGCCTCTTGCTGGGTGGTGCTGGCCACACCTGCCCAGGTAAGATGTCATCGGCAAAGTGGGTAAAGAAGCAGACAGGTCCTGCTCGAGGTGGAGGCATGTGCTGGCACAGAGGACAACATTGCCTCCCACGGGGACGCCCGCCAAGTGTGTTGAGCCTACTGAAACCTGAGGATGCAGCAGCTGGTCATACTGGAGATCCTGACCACATTGGGGTCGGGACGTATAGTAACTGGGAGTAGCACATAAGTATATGGGGCGGAAGTCTGGGCATTGGGGTTAAGGAGCCAACCTCGTAAACACCTGGACAAGTTGGGTGTTTATACATGCAGGGCTTACTTTCCCTACTTTTCTCTCTCTCTCTCCTCCCTTGGGTTCCCGTTTACTTGACCATCTCTTGGAATAAAATACTGCTGCTTTAATCTTACAACAGCGTCTTAGTTTCCATTTCAGAGCCTTCCTGAACCTTCCCTGGAACAAGCATACATTTTAGACATGCACATTAAATGAAACTGGAGTACCTCCATCCTGAAAAACAAATTTCTACAAAGAGCTGTAAACAGATAATTCTCATCAATTTTAAAAAGCCACTTTATAGTACAGATTTGCTTTTCCAATAGTTTGCAGTTGTATGGGGCGCCAGTCTCATCAGCATACCACTCAGGTTTCAGAAAACAAGCTATGTTAGAAAATATCTGATTCTACATTATAAGAAATATATATAAATGTACATGAAAACATATATATACATGTGCATATGTATATAGATATATGAAAACGCTTCCAATAAATATCCATCATGCCACATAGTCAAAGACAGGCTGATCACTACTTAAGGCAAATGTTATTCTTTTGATTGACATAGAAATCATAATGTGATAGGTGACTGTTTGTAACTTAGAGACAAAAAAAAACAAATACAGATAGTGTTAACGCATTGCTCCTTGTATTAAAGGTATGTTTCACTGTTCAACAGTACATGATTTTTGGATAAGCATGATGTGGCTTTCCCCTGCTACAAGCTATAACTTTACTATTTGAAATCATCTGCTTTGCATCTGTGATTTTTTTCTGGTAGAGGTTATGAGTATTGTCAAGGCTAAAAAACTCAGATACCAAAAGGAAAGCTTGGAGAGTCTTATCTTGAAGTTATATTTTTTCACCATTGTTACTCCAAATTATATATTGTTTGAAAGAAAATACCTCTTGGCTGGCTATAGCTAGAGTAGAAATTGCCTAAATAATGCCTCTTTCTTAACAAACTTAGCTAACAATGAGACAAAAAGAATCACCTGATTGAAAGACGTTAATGATATCAACTGCGACTGACTTACCATAACTTTTTCTTCAACTCTCTCTGACTTACAAGAGATATGAATGGAAAATTCCTTCTCTGTGGAGAACTGTAATGAAAGGATTTTGTAAAACCAGATGTTTCACTTAACCAGCCAGTCAGTCAGCTAATAGTCATTTGGAAACTCATGGAGACATTCAGGCACAGCTACAAAGCATAATACATAGATGTCCACTTTTTAAAGCATGTAACAGTTTATTATTTTTTAGAAGCTCTTTAAAATTCTATTTGTGAGATAATTACAGAGGTGCATAACAGAAATAGGAAACAGGCTAGCCTTTTTTACTTCAAGGTAAAGTACTTCTACCCGTTCAAACTATTGGCACACAATGCTTGGTATTAGACGATCTACTGGGCTTCAGCAGAACTGATTTTTATCTCTTCAAGCAAGTATAAATGCTTCTGTCCTAGAACAAAAACTCAAATTTTACCAGATATTCTTTTATCTGTGAATGTGCCATCTGGATGTTCTGTTAATAAAAAAAGCTCCTGACTTAGAATGATCAGAGCTAGAAGCACTTAAACTGTCTCTTCCTGTGAGATGCTGCCAATGTAATTATAGTTACTTTGAGTTTATACTACCACAGGCCATGGAGGAAAATAATGGCTGAAAAAATCCTCAGGTGCTAAAGAAAGGCAGCTGGTGCAAACTGGGGACCTAATTCTTCAGCAGAGTTTCAGATATTCATTCAGGCTTCCTTCAGGGAAACAAGAATAAGCCAAAAAAACCTCCCAATGTCAAGACAGGCATTGGAAACCACCTTTTCAACTCATTTCACCAATTTCAGAATTTTGGTTTGGTTTTTCCATTATGGAAAAATCAGTCTTGGACCCAAATATAGTACTCAGACAGTCATTCCTGTGTCCCGAAATAAGTAAATCAAGAAATTCCTTCTCTTCTCAATTCATATACAGAAAGTTTGGAAGTCTGTACCAGAGTGATACTACTAGGAAGATGTTTTATCCTACTTTGTGTTATATTTTGTCTTCAAAAAGTTCTAACAAAACGTAAGGAAAAACACGTGGGCCCAATATAACCCTCACTGTCTGCCTCTCCTTTTCACTTAACATTGTGTGCTCAGGACATTACTGGTTGGCAGAGGAGGATCTAGTGTTGCGTTTTCTTGAAAGCAATAAGCTATAAATTATTCTGTTAAGAAGCTGATCTCTGCTGCCTGTCAATGCCATTCCACAGTCTTCAAAATACAGGTTTTAGTAACTATTCAGATATAAGAACGGTTGATTCAGTTTTTATACCAAGCACTCGATCCCTACCTACATGTACACCTAAAATAGTCTTGTGTTGACCAAGAACAGTCCTTAGCCATGTGAGCTTTTTGGAGGCTGGTAGTGTCATCAAGCTTCAACTCACACAAATTGCACTGCTGGTCCTAGACATTGCCTTTCCATAGCTTTGGGGAGGCAATGCTGAGCCTTCTGTTGGGGCTTTTCAGGCCATAGACTTCTGCTTTTCATAACCACACAGCCTGCCCTGAGTATCTTGCACACATCCTACCCATCTCACGCAGGGGAGCTGCAAAGTTCATCTCAGTTAATCTTAACAGATACACATTAAGCCTGGCAGTTACAGCATCAACTTTGGAGACAGGGACACACAGACTCCAATTCCCATTCCAATGAATAGACTTGTTCGCTTTCCATAAAAAGTAAGGAAAGCAATTCCTTGGGAAAAGGGTTAACAATTGTAAGTTTTTGAAATGGCATACCAAATGTGACATCCAAAGTCAATATAAAATAATAATGTTGAAACTATAAATAAATAAACAGGTGATAAATAAATACAAGGGAAACCTGACCTCAAATAAAGCAGTTCATTTGTTTCACTGTAGTGGAACTGGGACTAAAATTACATAGACCTAAGACAATTTTAATGTTTTTAATGCAGGAAAGCTTCAGAAGGTGTATGTTTGCAATTACTGTATTTGTCCAAACCATGCTTTGTAAATTGAGGCTAAAGATAGCAGATTTGCATTACAAGTCCTAAGACTTCCTTTCAGAAATACACCACTGACAGAGTCTGCCATATTTGCAACCCCCAAAGTCCTTAGATAAAGGTTATACACTAAACAAAGCACTTCCCATTTCTCCAGGGCTTGATAAGCAGGATGACTGTAACAAATTTTGACAATGGAAATGGAATGCTTCCCACTGAGGACACTCTACATAGTCCAAACAGATGATTTGATGAGCTTCTAAGTGACTACATTACAATAAAAAATGAAGCATCCTCAGTCCCTTTGCCCTGCCTTTTAGAGTAGTGGTTTGGAACCATCTGTAAACACACCAGGAGGACCGAGACAAGAAAGCATCAAATCACATAAGTTAAATGGCTCTTATCTCAGGCCCATATGTTTCTAAATTTTTTTTCTCATTTTTTTACTAAATACACAGCAGAGCTGGAAGCTGACAAATCCAAGATATGCCATCATTCTTATTCATCTGAACACCATGCATTTCACATTTCATTATTTGCATAACCAAAAAGAAATGTTCTGTTCATGTTATAGGTGGCTGATGGCTCCTACTTACCTTCCATATTTTGATTTTGCTGTCTATTTCCACTGGGCAACAGACACAATAGGTTAACTGGAATATTCATTATGTGTAATAATTATTATGGAACAGAAATTCTTTAGTGAAAGATCCTTTAAAAATATAATTATATTACCATGTAGTGTTCAAATCAATTTCAAATATCTGAAGGCATAAGGACTGTCATGTAATTGTAATTCAATTTGATTCAGAAGATAATGCAATTTTACTAATCTCCATATAAGACAAAAAAATGAGGCACCTTATAGGGGATCATATCATTCATTAATATTATTGAGGAACTGTCATACTAAAAAGTTACTTCTGAATTTCGCCATGTCCTTTGAAGGATTAAACTAAATNCTTTGAAGGATTAAACTAAATTGTCTTGTGCATTATTTATTGCACAATTTTTTAATGTCTCTATCACAGTCATTTTGAATCTATAGCTTAATACATCAAAAAGAAAGAAAAAAAACCTGTCTATAATATTTAGGACATGTAAGTAAAAAGCACAAATATTGTCAATTCCATCAACCATTCAGAGTAAATCAAACAATGGCTAGTTAATTTCAAAATCTATAAAAGCAGTATTTTAATATTTCAAAGATGCAAGATAATGTTATATGTCAGTGGCTCAATTCCTATATAAGTTAGAAAACCATAACACAGTTTAATAGAACTCTGAATGTCTTTATACAGACTAAGGTACTGAAACACATGCATGGGCAGCTGATGTATGCACTTCTAAAACATGTGAAAGTTCTCAGAACTGTTCAGCTGTTTAATTTAATAAACAGCATATGCTAGTTTTGAAAAGTCTTTATGTAAACCATATATCATCAAAATACACATCCACCCTAATTTGTCTTAGAGGTGTTCTGTTTACTATTGTCAATTATCACATCATGGTGATTAATTTACACTTCATCATTTATGTACTTTATTACACTGCAATTTTTTAAGAATATTTCTAAAAGGAAAGAAACATTTTCTTTAGACTGACCAAATGTTATTCCCTGCTTTGTCATTACTCTAGGCCATTAGAGGCACTCTGGGCATCTCTATATTCAGAATCAGCACCGATATCTGGGTATGCGGGCATGAACAGGGAGATGTGCTTCTGTTATCAGAGTCTTTTGTAAACTTTGCTCCTCAAAATGCATTGAATTGAAACAAAGAAATAAAAATTTAATTAACTACATTTTTCACTGTAAAAAATGTAAACTATGAAAAGTAGACGTGAAAAATATACTCAAAAAGAAGCTACTTTAGAATATTTTGTTTGAGTCATAATATTTACTGTGAAAAATGCAAAGACCAAAAGCAAACATATTAAGACAACTCAATCCTTTTTACACAAGCAAATAACAAAAAGCTTAAGTTATTAATTGCCTTTGTATGGTTTCATAAAAGCAATTATATGGTGTTTTTATAGTGCAGTATGCACTTCTATTTGAATGTTATCACTTCATTGAAAAACTGACCTTTCTGATTCAAATACATAATCGTATTTCAAAGATAATCATCTCAAAAAAATATTTTTTGCATCTACTTTTTTTTTAGTTAACTAAATGCAAATATTCTCTTCACATTTTGCTTCTATTGATAACACAGTGTTGATTCTTGAGTTATTCCTTTCTTTGCAGGAAATTAAATCATAGAACTGAAACAATTTCTCACTTTCAATGAGAACTATTAAAGTGAAGAGTATATTATTCCTACTGTTTCTTAGACAAGAAGTATTACAAAGTGATTAGTAATCAGTTAAAAATCAGGATTTAGACAAAGGTTCATGTAAAG
>VWZG01007624.1:1348594-1374780 GCA_013396735.1 Grallaria varia
TTAGACAAAGGTTCATGTAAAGGGAAATCCAGCTCATTTATACATATACAATCATACAGATACAGACATCAGCAGGTTTGAGATACTTAAATACCTCAGTTTCTAAATTCAATTTGCAAGAAAAAACATTAATTTATTAAATTTTTACAGACATTATAGTGGCGGTTATTACTGGTTTATTTTATTATTAATAAGTATAATTAATAAACTAATAATTGTACAATTATACTCTTCACATAGCCATCTTAAGTTTAAAGACAACAGAATAAAGTTCTCCACACACAAGTATTACTTTCAGTGATAACTTCATGGGGAGGGTCAGTATTGGCCAGCTGCTGGATGCCCATTCAGGGGCTCTCACACTTCCCTCCTCAAAAGACAGGGGAGAAAACATTTAAAAAAAAAAAAACACCCTCCATGAGAAAAAAAATCATGGGTTGAGATTAAGTCAGAGTGAGATCATTTGCCAATTGCTACCACAAGAAATTTAGACTTGATGTGTGGAAAATTAATTTAATTTGCTGCTTGGTGGTGAGAAAGNGATTAGTAATCAGTTAAAAATCAGGATTTAGACAAAGGTTCATGTAAAGGGAAATCCAGCTCATTTATACATATACAATCATACAGATACAGACATCAGCAGGTTTGAGATACTTAAATACCTCAGTTTCTAAATTCAATTTGCAAGAAAAAACATTAATTTCTGTAAAAATTTAATAAATTATAGTGGCGGTTATTACTGTTTTATTTTATTATTAATAAGTATAATTAATAAACTAATAATTGTACAATTATACTCTTCACATAGCCATCTTAAGTTTAAAGACAACAGAATAAAGTTCTCCACACACAAGTATTACTTTCAGTGATAACTTCATGGGGAGGGTCAGTATTGGCCAGCTGCTGGATGCCCATTCAGGGGCTCTCACACTTCCCTCCTCAAAAGACAGGGGAGAAAACATTTAAAAAAAAAAAAACACCCTCCATGAGAAAAAAAATCATGGGTTGAGATTAAGTCAGAGTGAGATCATTTGCCAATTGCTACCACAAGAAATTTAGACTTGATGTGTGGAAAATTAATTTAATTTGCTGCTTGGTGGTGAGAAAGACCAAATCAAAACAACTCTATTTGTCGATGCCCTTTTTTTCCCTGGGCTCAGCCTTACTCCTTCATTCCCATCTCCTCGAGCGCCTCCCATTCCAAGAGGTGCAGTGTGGTGGGGACTGATGGGCTGCAGTCAGTCCCTCTGCTGCTCACTTGTGCCCTGTGGTGGGTCCCTTGCAGAGGCAGTGAGAACCAGCTGTGCCTGGCATGGGACAGCCCCTGGTCACTCCTCACAGAGGCCACCCCTGCAGCCCCTTGTTCTAAAAAACTGGACAAGTGCACCAAGATATCTTAGGAAGAAAACGTTTTAGTACTGCCATTGATTCCTCAAGAAATAACCAAAACACAGAACATCTGATTCTAATTTGCTCATGCCTGACCAAGTCACTCATATCTACATCTTGATAGCTTCTAAGTATCTAACAAAATGGAATATTTAAGTTAAGTGTTATTCACTTAAAGGGAAACAAATTATGAAATGTTCCTTGAAGTTGTGTTATACAAATATGTAATTTAGAGTCAATCTGCATCTGCAATGTTTCAAAGATGTTTTTATTATGAAATATGCTTTCCACTTAGATGTAGAAACAGGACCAAGGCTGTTCTTTGAAGTCACATAGCCTGGCCTCTTATATCATCTGATAAGAATTGGAGGGCAAGGAGGTAGGGGAGAAAGAACACACACAGAGAAATGTACAGAAGACATGTCCTGATTAAAGGTACTTTCAGATTGTGATGCAAAATGTTCAAGTTTCAAGTGGCAAAAATCTTTGCAATGTACCAAAACAGTCTCTCTAGACTCAGATGATTTGTTCATAGTCACTCAGATTCTGAAGCATTAATGACATTTGCCCAAGTTGATTTGTGCTCTCCTGCATCTGGTGTGAAAAAAGGTTGCTTCTGATGACACCAACATTCAGTAAATCAGACGAAGAAATCAGTGTAGCAGATCCATCAATGTCAAAAAAACAACTTCAAAAACAATTGCTTATTAGTGGCAAAGATGCAATATATATTGCACCGAAGAGAGATGTCACTACAGTCCAGTACTCTAGAGTTGCAATAATCTGTGTTCTACTACACAAAAATAATGATAAAGGAATAATGAACTGAAATGTAAAATAAATAAATCAAGAAATAAGACTTCCTGTACTTAGGAAGTAAACAGTACAGAATTAATTTTATAATTACCTATACTGTTGGAAGGCTGCATGTCCACTTTCCTTTCAGACATCTCTCCTGGTCAGGTCAGAAGCATATAAGTTTTAGGTTAGCTTATAACTTTCATTTTTTGTTCGATAGGGAGCATCCAATTTCAAAATACACTGTCTCTGTATTTTATACCCAGCTAGTTAAAATATTCAGCTACATCACCTGCCAACTATGGCTTTTCCATTTTTCATGTTTAAACAGCCACAGGAGTCCCCAAACTTAAAAATACAAAAAACATGAGACACTGTGCTTTGAATTCAAGAAGCATTTAAGTGTCTGCTACTGGTCCAACAGTGTACTGATGCTTCACAAAAACAAACACTACACCTCTAAAATACTTCCTCTAAAGTGCAGTCACCATTCTTTGTGCTTTTTTATACTATACTCTGAGAATTTACTGGAAAACACAAAGTGTAAAAATAATTAAATTTTAGAATGTACCCAGCAGCTGAACCCCATATTGAACTTCCTTGAAACTGTACAGTTCCTCAAACATAGTAATAAACACATAGTTTGATTCTTGATCCTAAATGCAAAAAATTAAATACTAGAGAAAAAATACTTTCAAGTGATTCATATTTGGGTAAGAATATTTTTCTAAGCTTAAAATACTGCTCTGTCATATCTATGAAAACCAATAGATAACAGCATTGATACAGGCATTGATTATTCTTATGCTCATCAAGCAGATTTTCAGAAGGGTCCATTCAGATTAATAAATTTTCACAGTAGGCTGCAAATCAAATCATTACTTGCTGCTTAGAATGCCTCAGAGTTGCTCTACTCTGTCAACCATAATGAATGGGGAATAAAGACACAAAATAGCTATTTAGCGATTCTTAGTTCCTAGGCACGGTAACAATGAACTGAAAAACAGGGGCACCCTCCAGAGGAGGAGGAATTGTATGCAATTGGTCCTCAGATGAGGAATGTAGAACTGCTAATGTAGTTTATTAGATGCTATTTTAGTCTCTCACACCGTGAAACACAAGAAGATGGTAAAAGAACCCAATAGTAACTGCCACAACACCATGCTGATTTTCATTAAGTTTGTTGAAAGGGGACTCAGCATGGAATTATTAAACTGCTTTCAAAGGCAAATGACTAAAATGGCTCATCTATTTATAGCCATCGTTCTCAATCACTACTTTTTTTATAGTGATACCTGCTAGCTCCTGCTATAGTTAAGGATCTGTCAGCCTTTCCTCCAAACCACAATTTTTTCAGTCTTCTACCTTGGTGATAAAATAAACTATCTTCCTTTAAAATTGGCAGTAAAGCTACTTAAGAACAGTTTAAAAAATGAGGAAATATAAAAAAAAACCTAGAAAGACTTGTCATCTGATTATATCTAAAGATCTAAAACTATCATCAGCCTTATAAGTTTCAGAATTACTTTTGCATTTTAATGACCCAGATACAAACTTGGCTTTTCAATAGCAAATTTACAGAAATTTCCAGAGCAGTAGTTTATATATAAATGAGACACATCCTTCATATATATACACACACATACATAACAGAAATTTATATGCATGTTAAAATAGAATTATGTCCTTCTCAAAGACATTTGTAAAAAAAATGCTTATTTCTCAGTGAACTTAATGGTAAAAAAATCTAGACACCACTGTTTTTATTACAAAAATCTCAGCACACATGCATTTAAGTGATAGGGAAGGTGCCTGTGATAAGGGCACTAACAGGAAAAGGGAGTAGGTGCTGCTGTGGCAACCTTATATGCAAAAAATTCCACGTGACAAGTAAAAGCAACACAGCACTATAGACACTCCTAATACTCCTAATATAAGTCATAGCATCTGTACTGCAAAAATAGTTTTGATGATACTCAGTGTTTTAGAATTACCCAAAGCTTAGTAAATACTCTCTGTAGCCATATAGCAAATCTCATCCTCTTATGAAGACAGTTGCAATTTACTTCATTCAAGGCATTATTGACACACTTTAGAATAACAATAGTAAGTTTTATACAGCCTTGAAGCTACAAGTCAGCTACAATGAAGAACCTAAATCATTAGCATTTTATTCCCTTATATTTCCTCATCCACACATACAAAATGTGTCCTCACCTCATTAAAAAAGTTCCTGCTTGAGGTGCTTAAAATTTGTTCTGTGCTTATAAAGAAAAATTGACTTATCATCTTCCCCTACAGACCCATTTGAGCTACTTAAAACCTTCAAACATCACATCATAGAGAAAAGCAGTCCTGAGAAAGAGAAGAAAAAAAGATTCAGGAGAGCTCTGTTTTTTATAAGAAGGGTGTTTTAGGTCCAAGATCTCCAAGATCATTAAAAAACTGGCAGAGGATGGAGGTACCTAAAGAACAGACAGTTACAAATCATTTTCAGAAGATGGAAACATCCAAAGAATGATTCTATCCCAAAACAAACTAATTCTTTCAAAATTTCATGGTAGAAACATACCCGAATACTCAGCATTGTTCATCTAATCTGCTGAAGTGCATTTTAGTAATTAAAAAACCACTAAAATTTTGTGTGATGAACCTTCCATTAGATTTTAATTGTCACTAGCCAAGAGCAGACCCTGTGACTTTCCAGTCTTAACAGTCTGCTCAGGTAACTGAACCTTGCCTCAGTAAAGTCGTGCACATGCAGTATCTGGACAATACATCCTGTCACTGCACATCATCCCTCCTTTTTGCTTAATGCAACGTCTTAAAGCCATTTGAGCATGAGTGTAATTTCATTCATTTGAGAATTTGTTGTCTTTTGATGTGAGGGCATCAGGATGGGATTTCTGAGGTTTCAAGTTATAAACAAAATACCAAAATTTAATTTAAAAAAACCCCAAACATCAGCTATATAAAAAAAATTTTAAAAAACCCAATAAATAAATAAATAAATGAAGTTGAAGCCCTCCTAAGCCCTTGTTGCAAAGCAATTGATAAATAGAAACTTTCCAGGTTCAACTCATAACAATACAGTTTTATGGTAAGTTTTAGGAGACATATTCAAGCTTATTGAACATAATTGAACATTAGGCCTACTTCCATAATTCATTGCAGCACGTATAACAAGGGAGGATTAATAAGTAACATATTTCCTCTAGATACCACTTGAAAACAACAAACAAAATTACAGGAGGCTTGTGAAGATACTAGTTAGATTTGCACCTACAGAAGATAATGGAAATCCACAGTGAGAGTAAACTGATGTATCTAGTTCCTCTAAAAATAAACAAATAAATAAGTAAATAAAGAAATAATAATAAGTTGATTAAATTAGAAAGTTATATGCAACCACATGGTGCATATATTGTAACTGAGTTCTTGGATACATTCTTTTGAAGTACCAGCCTGCTAGCCCAGAAAAAGCTGGTGTACAAGTAGTTTCTTTTTATTCAGTCTATATTCCTTTACCATGCTCATTCCTCTGCTGAGCTATTTTCATGCCACTACATTTTAATGTATAATTGACAGTTTCTTACATATCAAAATGAGTTCGTACTCAGCCCACAAACTAATAAGTACTATAAATTTGAAACTGGAATGCTACTTAATCCCCTCCCTCAACCTGCTGGCCACACCCATACAGCCCAGAATACTTTTGGCTTTCTGGGCTTTGAGAGTGCATTTCCTTGTCATGTCCAGCTTTTCATGCACAGTACCCCCAAATCCTCCTCAGCAGGGCTGCTCTCAATCCCTTCATCCCCCAGACTCTACCAATACCCCGGGTTATCCCACCCAGGTACAGAACACCTTGCCCGTGGCTTTGTTGACTATCAAGAGAGTCACGCAGAGCCATTCCTTAAGGTTCAACACAGCACTGACCCGAACAAACTCACTCACATGTTCACACGCTCACACATAGGCAGAGGAGGAAGGAGCTGAGCTTTTAAATTGTATGAACAAGGGCAGAAAGCATTCCATAGGGATTTAGATCTTTTACATTAATGAATATTTTGCCAAGGATTTGCATTTGAATATTTTTCCTCCTTTTTTCCTTCCGACTTATTTAAATGCTAAAAACAAAACTGTGGAAGTAGTGCTATTGTGTTTGAAGGATATGGAACAAGGTTTTAAGAGGTAAAGTCTTACCTCTTCCTAGACCATCTGATATAATCAAGGGAAAAGAGAGCCAAGAGACAAACGCATTTTTTCAAGGAAAATTTGGTTAAGTCTCAGTAAAAACAATCTGAAAAAAAATCTCCAAATATTAGATTAAGCAGGAAAGAACAGCATGGACCTTCTGTGAACAACGGTAGCATGAAGTATGGAGTCAAAGTCAAAGAATCTATCATTATTATCAGTTAATGTTTAATAAGGATAAACATAAATCAAAACACATTAAAGACCACATTTTGGTCAAGTTACTTCATTTTTTTACAACTTATTGCTCTGCATTCTGACCGTACATACACACTATATGCAAATCCAGAAATATCTCCTTGATCAGTTTTCAAAGCCACAATAACGGGCCTGTGTTGGGGGTAAATCTTTAAAGAACTGTAAGATGTCTACCTGAGCAGGAATGCAAATTCTTACTGCCACATACAGTGGCAGTTCAAAACTCTTCCGTATTAAAAATATCTTTAACATTTTACGAATCAGAGCTATCATGAGCTTTGCATTTAAATGTGTGTAAATGGCAATTAATAGCAGGCAACTGCTGAGTTTAAATTGATTACTGTGTCTCATTTTTTGATAGTCTCAAATTTATCTGTATAAGAACATAAGTTCTGTAAAAAATAAATTGACTTCCTAAACAGCAAGATGGGAGGAACTTAAGCAGCTGGATGCTAGAGGCACATGCCAAATTCTCAATGCTATAATGTTGCAGCAGATTTTTTTCAGAAAGACTGGCATGTGTTTAAGTGTAGAAATAGATCATTATTTTTCACTTCTTTTTCAAATACTGATGTTCAGATCAAGATGTTCTTTATAAAAATATAGAAAACAAACTCAGATCTCAGAGCAAGTATTGTCCAAAAATAAAAATGTCTGAACATTTTAAAAACACTGAAAAATGGGGTTATAGAGTTGATTACTAATTTTTCCATTACAATCCATTTGTAAAGATTTATTCCAGTTTTCACAGCTACCACTTTTATAGTCACGTGTCTCTTCTCACTCTACTTACCTCATTAGTGATAAAAGTTGCAAAGAACAAATGTAAACTTGACTGAAGTAAATAATACCTTTATATTGCAACTTTCTTTTGATTCTCTCATAACTATTTAATATGTCTTAAAATGTTTACTACTTACCAGAAACACCATCTTTAAACAAGCAGCACAGAAAAGTTTCATACAGAAAAACGTTTGTTTCTTGTTCCATGTCAAGTTAGTCCAGATGTCTTGCAGCTACTGGGAACTAGGAATGTGAACCTCTTACTGTTTATCCTGACCCAGCACGTAAGAGCAGTAGCCAGTAAGGAACATTTCTTCCATATAGCCCTTGATGAGTCCATATTGCCTGGGCTTGGTTACTCAGCTTGATATGACAAAAAATGGTTTAGATTTCACAGTTGACACACTCATACTCACTGAAACGAGCATAAAACATGTGGTGTTGTTAACGTTATTATTGCAATAATGATAATTGGTTTTCTATTTTCTCATATACCTAATTATATTGCAAGCAGTTAAATATAAATTTAGGTTCTGCTTACAATGCCCCCATCCTTTTGAAGGCTTAAATTGGATTAAACACATCTATTTTTCCTTCCCTAACTTTTGATGGATACAGCTTACATAAGTCTTTTTACATAGTTATGTTCTATAATACAATGTAAAAAATTAAACCCCAAACTGCTACTGTCAATGGTTTCTAATTATTACTTGCTTGTTAAGAATAAGATGACATAACAAAAGAAAACTGCTTATTGAAAAGTAGGCTTGTTGGTGGGGTTTTTATGTTTGGTTTTCTTTTTTTCTTTTTTTTTTAGTGAAAAATAGGTGGTTGGTAGAGACTGGTGAAAATTCATTTTTATATCAATACACTTCTATTCCCTTTTTAAAAATACCCATCTATAGACAATTCATCTTCTCACAATACTAAATTCAGATATTGAAATATTTAAAACAAGACAATCTATTGTAAAAAGAAAAGTACACAAAGAATGAATTCCTCTGTTCATGTAAGAAGATGTTATCTCAGTTTTCATAGAAAGGAAGCATAAAAATGGGTACTGGAACAAAAATGTAAACACCATTAGCATTGTTAGAAGTTAAAACCAACCAAGAAAAGCAATAAAATTATTAGATAATTATTATAATCTCTAACAAACTTTCTAGTCAAAACAAAAACTGGAAAGTCAAGTATTTGGCCATGCTACAAGAAACTATCACATAATTACATTAGTTTAAAAGAGAGACCACTTTTTTTTTCTTCAGCTGTGGCCAATGGCAATATTCACAGTCCTACTTTCTATTAAAATGACTGAATTAAATATTATTGCTTCTATAATGCAACTGTATGTGACAAAACAAAATATAACCAAGAACACATCTATTGCTTCTGTTTTATACATAAATAGTTTTGATAATCCACTGGAACAAAAGACTACATCTCTTTTGCTTTTATTTCATTTTTTACTAAACTAGGAAGTTTTTCGTCCCTTGACATTTTCTCACTTTGCTCAGGTATGCAGTAATTCAGACATGCCACAAAAACTGTTCATTCAGTTTCCCAAGCACACAGATCGCATCAATGTCATGGTAAGGCAAAGTTCTACACTTATAGAAGATACAATCGTATTTAACCCATCTGTAGCTTAAAAGCCTAGAAGTTCTTATTTCTACACTACCTTTGCTTCTGATGAAGAATTAGTTCTCAGCATTCTGATTTTATCAGAAAATCTATCCAATTTTTTTGAACATGCAAGGCTGGCCAGTAGAAAGCTGTGGGATCACATTATTGCTTAAGAATTGGTTGCCAAGCAGAACAAAGGGTATGGAATTTCTGACTCAGTGAAGTGACTTAATCAGTTGCTATCTTTCAATTACTCAACATGACACAGAACATTTTGTGTTACTAAACTTAACCTTTAAACAGCAGGTATGGATGAGAAGCACAGCGCTGGCATTCACGACTGGCCATCAACACAGCTGGTTAACTTTTGGGGGTCTGCACTGCAAAGACAGCAGTGGGATTTCGGGACACTGTTGATGCAGTGTGTCAGTTACAATAAAGTGTATTTGTTACTAAGATAATACAGAAGTTGCAAACAAAACAAAAAAATCATTTTTAAATGTAAATCATCTCTGAGTATAAAACAACCCCATATTCCAAACCTGACAAGTGAACTTCTACAACTCATAAGTCAACTTCATAAAACAACATTCATCTTAAACACAAACAAACTAAAAAGGAGCTTGGACATGAATTAACGCTTCATAAAAGTACTCAAATCCAAAACTGGCCCATTTTAACCTTCAATGCATAAAAAACTGCATTTTTTTAGAAGACCATCACCAAACATGCTACTGTGAGAAGGAAGACAAAAAATAAGAAGCAACTTTCTCTGTTTTACATCATAAAGGTAATATACATTAAAAAAAAAAAAAAATCAAGCCATTAATAGTCCTGACTTAGAATTTTCCTTGTTCACGAAACACTGACAGCCTGGAAGAACAGACGTTAATTTTGCATAATATGTTAAAACACAAAATTTCCCAAACACAAACTGAGCACAGATTTTTCAAAAACTAAGTTTGGAAAACAATGACAGTACCTAAAAATGATCATAGTAGCTCCATAAAAAGCCCTACTTTCCAGAAATACAATTTACTACAAAATGACAAAAATAAATGTAAAGCATTTAGAGGCTTACAGATCTCCACTGCCATATGGTATCACAGCATTAGATGAGCATAAAATAATAGCTACCTATTGTAAAGTTAATGGAGTAATTTATCTCATAAAATGAATTTTAAAATCCCACATGAAATCATGTAAAAATTTCCACAAGCTAAAGACCTTAGTAAGCAGAAAGCCTTCACTGCACTTGGCTTTACTATTGGTTCAGTTTTTATGCACCGTGGGTTCTCAAAGCACTTTAGTATCACGAAATTACCAGTATCATAAATGCCAGACAATGGAAATTTTTATTAACCCTACCTAACAAAATGTTAAGCCTCAAGTAGCCAGTTTAAATGTCATGTTAGTGGGACTGCTTATCTTGCACGGGGCAGGAATATAGCTTTAATACAAAAGAACAGAGGTAGAGTAGATAGTGAAGTTGAACGGTGCACTCCTGTCACTGAAAAGCAAGAGGCAGTGGACCAGGACGCTCCCCCAGCCGGAGCACAATAGTCTGATGGAGTCCCTGCTCTCAAGTGAAAAGTGATAGTTAAGAACAGGGGAAGAAAGTAAAGAAAAAGTAACCTACATGCATAATTCAGCCTGGAGCGTAGAGGTTTCTTTCCTAGAAACACATCTTGTTCCACAGAATCACAGGGAAGGAAAACTGAGGAAAATGCCTGGAAGGAATGGCCTGTCTTTCACTCGACAAAGATGCAGTAAACACACTGGTTTTAGCACATCTCATGACGTAGTTCACTTTTAGTTCTTTGTTTGCACTGAACACATCCACTGTTGCAGCCCTAGCGTACTAATACTTCAAGGAGGGAGTTTCTTTTCCATTCTGGCTCTATCTGCAGCTGCTTCAAAGGCAGGCATTTGTATTAATGTGGCCTAAGTGAACAGACACCTCCAAGGACATTTTCTCACCTACTGGTCCCAAGCTCCTGTCCATCTTTAACTTCATTTTCATTAAGTAATAGCTATTTCATTTAGCATTTCTCTTCACTTGTGATCTTCAGAGGAAATCAGTGACTGCTTTTTCTGAGCAGGCCCTTCTCTGAGTTCCCTCATTTACTACAAAAAATTTCCTGCAAATTTCTCTGTACCACTGAGAAAAGTCACGCCACCTTTGCATATTCCAGAAACCACCTTTACATATTCCAGAAACAAGCCTAACAGCAGCACGCCATGCCATATATAGGGTAGGACACCTCAGCTAATCTTTATGCTAGATCCATTTCAGCTACAAATAAGCTGGTTACCTGAAAATAATTTTTCTTAGCTACTCCGTGTACTTTTCTCTTAATAATCACCCTTCAAATAAAAATTCTTACTAGTGAATTGGTAGCAAGTATGCACACAGTAAACAAAATAGCAATAAAAAATAAACAAACTTTTATCCTGTATATTGATTTTGAAACACACAATTGCTGCTTTTCAAACCAGTACTTTGATAATCATAAACTCATTGGTTTTATTTTCTTATCTATTAAGCCAAGAAAATGCTTAAACTGATGCAAAAGAAAGGAAACTTGTCACTTACATAACCAACTTTTTACTTTTCATACTATAACTGGACACTTTAAGCAATGAAAACATCCATAACCTATTTGGAGACAGAAATGTCATACAAAAGACGGAGCTGTTTCTCTGTATTGTAGATTCACAATCTAAATTAACAATTTTGTTCAGCAACCAGAATTATACAAAATAACTCAGCAAGCCTTAGCCCGGCAATTACCTGGGGCACATGGTGTGCACTAGTTTTAATATGGCTCCAAAGGAGTTCTATTAGTGATTCAGTATGAAGTTATAATTCTGACAACATACTGAAAATGTTTTAGCCTTTAAATAGAAGCCACTTACCTGCATATGCAAGATACGCTTAGAGAGAGAAGAGAGCTAGAAGCAATCCAGTTACTAAATCACTCTAAAGGTTATATATGTTCTATTCTCTCTGAGTATAATATTTAACTTTCACATGCATTCACAACTTAATAATGAAATAAATTTCAAGTTACAAAGCAGTTGGTTTTAATACAACAAGGATTTTACTGATACAAAAAAAAAAGTAGTAACAACACTAAAAACCTTAGCACTTTCAGAACCATAATTAATACCATTTTGCACATTTCGCTATCAGAATGGTTAAATTCTCTTATTGGCACAGGGGGGAAAAAAAAAGAATAACCAAAACCCAAAAAACAGCACTCAGCATTCTATTTCTCCATTAGTAGCAAAGCTGACATCCCAAATGACAAATTCAACAATTTTTTAGATTCCACCTAATGGCAGAGAATATAGCTATTAGCATCATTCCCACACTTGTCTTCTTTCACATACATTATTAAATATAAAACTACTACTAAGTCATAAAACTTTTTTTTTGTTTTTAATCACTTGCTTTCTTCCTGTTTTTGACTAAATCAAGTCCAAATTTTTCCTGACTTATTTTTGTGTATCTTTTTCTCCAGTCTCATTTCATCACTATCACCCCATCTTTGTTCCCTTTCCTCTGTCCCTCTAGGACAGAGTCTCACATTAAGCTAGTCTACAGGTCTAGAACATTTTCTCACTAGGCAATTTTCTCTCTTTCTCCTTTAAAACCAGCCTTTGCTTCTTCTCTGATAATTTCTTTTTTTAATCCTTTACTTATTTGCAAAAGGATTTAGAGTGCTTGATTAAATCAAGATGCATGCTAAAATCAGAGATCCACAAAACTAAGAGGTCCTGCATTTTCATGGGCTTTAACTTCACTAGTAATTCAGAGAGCTGGTAGCTTCTTTAGAGCTCTTCTGTTCCTAGTGTTACTCAATTAAATCTGTTTGCTAATTCCACAAAGTGTTATCTAGAAAGTGATTTTTCCACTACACTAAAAATAAAAGGTGTTGACAGTATTTTCAAATACTAATTAAAGTTTTTCCTATATCACTCACTATCATAACTCAAGTTACCTTGTTGGGTTTTCTAACTAAAGTAATTCTAAGATGAAGTCACCAGAACTCTTACAAGTGGATTGCTCAGAAAGAGAAAACAAAGCTTCAAGGCATTTCTGTGCAGTTGGGAGGCCAATTTTGATTATCTGGATTTGTAGTTGTCTCTTTCTGGAAAAGATCTTAGCATTAAAATAATCCTCTTTTTAGATTGATGTACATGTTTAGTCGTGATCAGTCCTACCACACCCCTCAAAGCTAGATAATTCAGAAGTTTATTTGGGAGTTCCCTGAAGGCAGACGTCCAGCACTGAGAGATGCAACACTAGCATACAGCAAGACAAAGTTTTCAGTTTTGATGAAAATATAAAACTGCATGTTATCAAAATAGAAACATCATGCAAGATATTTAAGAGAGAATAAACAAAGTAGACTTTATCATTCAATCTATAGGTCCTTCTGAAAGTAAAGAAATAAGAAAATAGTTTTTAATTAGGTATAACACTTTGCTATGTGCTTGTAAACGCTTTTAATATTTATTATCTAAAACTTATATAGAAAGTCACTACTGAATTATTTTAATTTTTTCCCCATTTCTTGTAAGTTCTAGACTATCAAGGATAGAAGAGGAGGATTTAAGCTTGAATTATTTTGTTGTGGTTTTTCCTGTTTCACAGAAAAGGAATCATAGAATACTGTAAAAGACAAGTGAGAGGCATATTCCCTACCTCCGAGAAACAAGAATATCTCCTAAAGCATCAGTTACTTATAAAACAGACAAAAAAAGTAAATACAGGTCTTCAGACTACAGATGCTGTGTTATGTAGACCTGGCAGATATTTAGGCATCTAAACAACAAAATGTATCCACATCATTGAAACAGAAATAGCTTTATTGATTTAAATCTTTAAATACTTTCTGAAGAATTTATTTTACTTTTTTTTAAATCTAAGCAATTTTTATTAGCCAAACTCAGTACATTTCAGGTGCATGGAAATTTAAAGATCAGGTAAAGGAGAGAAGCAGCAGTACACTATGCTGGTGTATAAGTGGCCATAAAAGACTATATATAATTAAGTCCTCTTTAGGAGTACTGCATACTATTGGCTATATGGCAGTCTAGCAGCAGTTTACATGATCCCAGCTTCATAGGGGATTAAACCTGCCAACTTCATTTTATAGTTCATGCTTTACAGAGACTTTCTTCTTACCCATGGCAGATTTCAATAACTGGATTAATTTTTAGTTTGCTAAAAGCATTGTGAAAGGAAATGTCTTTTCCAAACACCTCCAAAATAGACACAGAGAGAATCAGCATGCATGTTGCCATAGACACAGGCGTCATGGATCACACAGTCACAAAAGCATTCTTTTTCTACAGGTTACCTTCAGTCATAAACCAGACTACAGTTATCTAACTTGCCCTGTCAACTCAGGAATGCAAGTATGCCCATGACATAACCAGGAAGGATGGGGTTTAGTGTCACAAGGCAACATGGTTAACAAAAAAAAATTGCAACTGGTCAAAGTCAGAAGCAGAGTATTGACAAAGATTAACGTGCAGACTGAAGTCCTAGCCAAAAGAGACCTTCAGTGTCCTTCGCTTTATGAGTAATCCTATTCATTTCAGTGGCCTATGCATTCAACCAGTTAGTGTTCTGCTGGGGCCACAAAATCCACACAAGAGTGCTCCTTTTACTAGGGTAGTTCCTTTGAACTGCAAAAATGAGGTGAGCTTACAGTACAAATTACTGTGACCATCCTGGAGAACTATTTCTTCAAACATCACCTGAGGAAGAGTTCAAGCTCCCAAAAGCATTTGTCCCCTCTCTCATATCTCCTCACACACATACATGTGCTATCTCCCTTGTTCTAACAAAAATAGTTTTGCTCTTCCAACAAACACGATCTTATGTATCAACTTAGATAAGCATAACCACTATAATGCAGATCATACTTACTGAAAGAAAGCCCTGCAGCAAGTCCTAAGCCTTTAAGACTCATCCCTGCAATTTACAATATTTGGCTGAAAACGAGAAATAACGTTCATACGTCATCCTCAAAGGTTATCAGCAGGTACAGGGTTAAATATTTATAGGCCATAACTTGGGTTTTGTGGGGTTTTTACAAAACATGAGTTTTGTTCAGATGAGCTAAGATGCACAAAAATCCAGCTGCACCAATCCTTTTCATTCAATAATTTGAAAACAATAAATTTATGTGGGAAGTTTTCTCTACCATGGCAACTGCTGTTCTTTCTGTTGTTGACAAGGCAAATACTGTTTTCTGTAGCTTTTCAGTGTTTTCTTTGACCAGAAAATTCTAGAGAGCAGTGTTGATTTTTTAAAAAATAACTAACTTTAAATTGTCTTCTATAGTTTTAACGTTAACATGAAAACTAATGATCTGAAGTGAATTCATACTGCTGGTTTCCCTCTCTACATATCAGGCAAGTTTACATTATTCTAAAACAAAGAGCACAAGCTATAATCATAAATCATTAAATACTAAAACTCGAAGATTAAACAAACATGGGTATTACAAAAACAGCAAGTTTGCATTATTTCTCTACTTATGCATTTACAAGTATATAATCATAACAGTATAGTTATGTTATATAATATTATATATTTGTGGTATTATATAACATTGTAATATTTATATTCTTACATTTATGTAATAGCTGCAAAAGTAAACACCTACTACAAGAATCAGAAAACATCAAAAATACTGAACACAAAACCACCTTCAAATTTCATCTTGACATTTGTAATTTCACTCTTCAAATGATTTATTTCTTTACTAACAATACAAGAACAATTTCTTTTCATCTCTGTGAAAGAACACACTTTTCACAGCTTATAATATGTGTCCATCATTATATTGTGCATTGCTACAAAGTAACATTTTAAATCATGCAACCAGACAGTAATTTCCACTGAGTCTAACATCAAAATCATTTGATTCCAGTTTCCTGTATCCTTTTCAAGGAAACACATTAGAACATGTATAAGTCTCATTGACTTAAGTTGTATTTGTGTTATTATAACGTGAGGCTCAAAATCTGAAAGGAAAAAGTACCCAAGATCCATGCACTAAGATGGCAGCATATGACCATTAGTCAGGAAAAGATGCAGACAGACACCTAGTTGTTGAATTCCAACTGGATGAATTCCTGAATGAGGCACCTTTAGATCTGCCTTTAGATCCACATGACAACAGCAATACTGCCGGGCTTCCAATAGCCAGTGCCACATACACAGCATTTGTCACAAGAATTCTGTATGGTATAAAAGGTTGCTCCTAAAACCTACCAAACAAAAATACCAAAGGGGGAAAAAAAACAAAACAAAACAAAACAAAAAAAAAGCCACAACAAAAAGAAGCCCTAGGATAAGGAGAGAAAAGTCTAAGCAACTGGCTAGAGTTCCGAGTCTGCAAGCTCAGTTCTTTCCAAAAGACTTAGAGTCCATGGTGTTAGCAGAGAAAAGAGGAAGTAATCCTGTGAGTGGTGAACTAACCACAGATATACAACAGCTGGAGGGAAGGGTGGAACTGATTTAAAAGTATCTTTCCTTATTTGTATTCTTCTACTACTTATAACTTTTACACAATGTTTTTTCCTTACAAGAATTTTGTATGCAAAAATCTTCATGAAGAAAATGAAACCATCATGAAATTACTGTGCTTTCTCCCAAAAAGTACTTTAGAATTTTGGAATATTTTTATGAACTTGAATAACATTCCTCAATTTTTAAATATTAGACATTGTAGTAATTTTAATTCTTTAGGTATATTTCTGGCTTAAAGATGTTTTATCACTAAGGCTCAGAACTTCTTAGCAGTTTACTTAAATCAACCAGTAGAATATGATATCTAAGTGTATGCACACATTATGCAAATGTGCCTGCTCTGTGGTCTGAAAAAGGCTAAGTAAAAACATTTCAAACTGAAGGCAGTAATCACTAATCTTTGCTAGCAACCAGTTTTATTATACAGGCCTGAAACATGAATTATCCTCAGTGTACTGTCTGCTGTTTATTAAAGAAGTGTCACGTCTAAATATATCTGCAATTAATTGCCATGACAATAGAAAGAACAACTCATTTAAGAAATGTCTGGGCTGTGGGATATATGAGTTTCCACACTTTGGGGTCAAAGCACATTGCTTACCCACGCTGTGGTTCCTCATCCTGATGTGACTGGGCACGAACCATCTCCTCAACTTCTGTGGATGGGAAAAGTAGGTGTGAAAGGGAGCGATGGTCATATTTTCGATAATCATAGCATGGGACTCCTCTCAGACATCAGCAATGTAGAACAATTTAGCCTCTAAACAACAAAACATTTACTGATAAAGTGCCACAAATGGAAAGCGACAAAACACACTCCTATCTACAGATTCTTATAATAGCTTAATCTTTCTAGGAAACAGATGCTTATACTGAATATTTGCAAAAATTTCTGCAAGCTTTAAGGCTTTTCTTACTGCTAAAGAGAACATGAGAGTTCTTGTAAACATACACGATGCTCTAGCCTCTTTAAAATCTTTAATTATCCAGTTACTGTGATTTTGTCTTGCTTTCCTAAGTCATCCACTTTCTAATCACATTTCTCACATCTTGGCCTGTTAAAATATGTCTTTGTACTCTAGATTTGAATCAAATTAGATTTAAATATTAAAATAGCAACCATGATGAACGAGCATGATTCTCTTAGGAGACAGGGCAGAAGAGCTAACAACTTAAGTTTATATATCTAAAAAATAATGTGCTATCCATCTCTGAATATAGACAGATGATAATTTCCTTTCAGCAACATAAACATGGAACTCTTGCAATGGAACATTGCAATGCTTAAGTTTGTTTTTGTTCTTAAATGCTTCCTTCGGTAGACAATGATTTAGACAAAATCCAGTTGTAATATGTTATAAAACTATGACACAATAAGTAGGGAAGAACATACTTTAAAATAGTATTATTTTGAAGTAGAGACAGGAAAACAGTGGCAAAGAACGGAAAGAGTGTGCAACAAAAACATAAAAGTAGGAAAGCTGAAGAGCCAAGAATGTGTTAATCCAAAAAGAACAAGTAACACATCTTATTCATCACCATCTTTTTATTTCCTCTGTAACATTACATAGCTTCTTAATTATAAGTTGTTCTTTTAACTGCACAGAAAAGCCTAGACTTCACACCTTTGTGAGTAAAATACATTCTTCTGCTTTAAATGTCAAGAAGTGTCAAAACTGGTTGGGTTTGCCTTTAAACTCACCATTTTTATGAAAGAGCACAGTCAGTACTTAGCTCTCCTTTCATTAAGTACAAAATTTCTAAAAACATACCACTCATTTGGGGAAAAAACCTTCTAAAATTCATACATATTTTGCCTTTCTTTTTAAAGACATTTTTTTAAGTTATTTGATAATAAGCATGGTGAGGAGTACAAAAAACTTGCTTTTCTAAAAAAAGTAAACATTGAGGAGCTGAAGATCCAAATAGTGCTGTCCCCACATAAGCCAAATACACTTTTTTTTTTTAAGTTTGTTTTTTTTTTTTTAAGTTCCATTTTCAAAACTGTGGGGACTTCACCAGGATACCATCATAAGTGAATGACTGGGTGGAGTAAACAATCACTTTCAAAGGTATTGGCAGAAAAAGCAGGTTTGAATACAAATTAGTGAAAATTCACATTAAAGCATAAGGCTTCCAGCTGTACTTTAAAGGCTTGCTAGTAAGGAGTTGACAGGTGTGCTGAAAAGCTATTTTAGATTAACATCTCTCAACAGCAAAGGATAAAGGAGCTAAAACTGTACCCTCAGCAGCACTGGTGAATATAGAAAGTATCACCTCCTGAGTAATGTCCACAACATTATTCAGAAGAGATAGAACATTTTTTACTTTGTGATGTCATTGAGAAGGTATTCCTGAATATTTCCACTTTCAATTCAGGGTCTAAATGGCAGATGAAATAGTGGCAGGACACAATTATCAGAACGTCCAGGCAACTGGCTTGCAAGTCAGGGGATAAAACACAACCCCTGTATTTGTTAAGCAGAGTGACAAGTGAGCTTCATGAGAACCACTTAGTTGTAGATTACTTCCATGGCATAAGAGCACTCAACAACAAAACAAAGAGAAGCAAATGTAAAAAGGCACAGGGGCACCAAGACTCTGTTCAAAGTCACTGGTCACAACAGATGACCGAAAATGATTGGTACACGACCAAGAACCACTGACTTCACATAATCATGCACCAACCGACAAGAGCATGGTGTGTAGGTGTGTCTTTTAGAGATACCTTCTACCACTTGCCCTTCCAGCCACATACCATTACTAAGCTGGTGCAAGATGCAAACTTGCCAGGGCAGTGAAAGCATAATTCACTGTTCATGTATTTACTTATGTAAAATTGTGGTTTTCCATATTAAGATTGTGTCCTTGGTATTTCTTTGATAAGTACCTATGGAGCTTGTATTTTAGAGAAACAGCCTTATTGAACAATAGCCCTAAGTAGGGGAGAAGTAGTCATCCACTTGAAGAAAGTATTCATTGATACTATTTGTGTTGCTACTTCATTAGTTAGCAATTCTATAAATGAGGTAAAACAAACATACTATTATAAATTGGTTTGCACAAATTAACAATGTTGAATTGGAAACCATATTTGCATTCCTTTGACCAACAACCAGTAAGTACATTTTCTCTAATCTTAGAGTAATTTAATTTCAAATTAATTTCATATTTACTGTATTTTCAATCACAAGACTTATTACTAGTTTCCTAGAATATTAGTCTTACCGATGCTGGGTTATGTACCCTGACTACCAGCAGTATTGTCACAACAGGCTCCCCAGGGCAGTGGTCACAGCACCAAGTCTGACAGAGTTCAAGAAGCATTTGGAATGATACTCTCAGGCACGTGGTGTGACTCTTGGGGATGATCCTGTGCCAGGCCAGGAGTTAGACTATGGTCCTTGTGGGTCTCTTCCAACTCAGCATATTCTGTGATTCTGTAACTGTTTACACACAGAAGTAAACTAACAATTGATTAATGTATGCATAAAACATATGTAAAATTAGAATTGAACCTTTATATGCATTTCATTTGAAGGTAAATATAAATTCACTACCAAGCATTCGATGGAAGGATGTGGGGAGATATAAAGTCTTGAGATCTCTCCAACTTCTTATAAAAGAATATTCTGTGAGTATGTCATTCTCTAAAGGAGCTTAATACCTTTACCACAGGCAATAAATACCTTCACAAAACACTAAATCTAAGTACATTACCAAGTAATCCACTTGTATATTTCATTATTTACATACATAACCACAGAAGTACAACTACATTTTACTTATAGTTTTCCAGTTTGTGGTTTGACTCCCTTGGTTTTTTATACTTTACTGCAAAACTAATGTTTCACTGGATAGTAGTAAGACTTTGTCATATTTTCTCCATAGTTTGAAGCTCCCATATGTAGTATATTGCTTATAGCACAGAAAGAAACATACTGTGTGATTCTACATGCACCAACACAGTAACTTGGAAATTTTTGCACATGCAAGACTTGTATCAAAGACTACATATAGGTTGCATGAATCTGTTTTTCTTTGGAGAAAATTGAATCCAAAATTACAAAGTGCTTAACTCCTCATAAGAATACTGCTTGTTTTGTCAGAATACAAGTATAAAAAATTAATTAACAATAAATATCTATACTCGATCATCAAATAAAAGGATGATTTTTATAACCATCTCATGCTACATTATAATACAATTTCCTGCAATACCAGGTTGCATTTTGTGAGACAATTTATATGAAAAAATTGTGCGGATAGAATAAATTAATCCAAAGTGATTTCATACTTAACAATCAGTGTCTGTCTTGCACACTGGCAAAGTATTGGCACACGCAGAGGTTTCTAAAACATTGCTGTTATAATCACTATTTTTTAAGTTTACTGAGACCATAAGCACATTTTCTCCTAAGTGTTTCCTCCCATACAAAAAGTACAATCAATTTTATTTAAGTACAATTTTAGGGAAATGTTAGTAGTTTAAAGTTTTTCTGATATAAATCTTATACCAACTCAGCATTTTCCTGAATTACTAGCGTAATGTTTTTTTAATAACAGGAAAGATTGGTATTAGGATACAACACTCTACTGGAGTTTTGTGAACTGTTACCGGTGATTGACCGTAATTCATAGTACATTCTTTTCAACTTACACAACTGTAGGTGTTTTACATCTGCAGAACTTCTACACGCAATTGCAACATAAATTAATCTGAGTTATCATGGATTATGTTTTTCAGCAAAAATCTGTCCTACATGATCAAAACAAGTCATTTAAAAAAACAAACACAGGTTTGGATCAAGCAAGCCTAGTATACAGAGATCATGTGGCTAAAGATGATAGAAAAACAAATTTAGAATTAATCTGAGATAGCAAAATGAAAGATGCTATCCTTACAATTACATACCTAGAATAAAAGGTAAAACGAAAACAAAAAAAACAAATTCAGAGCAAAACTAAATCACTATTCTATGAATTGCAAGAGTACATGGCAAACCTCTTTTTTTATGTCTAAGAAAAGACACTATTCAACCAAAGTCATATTCGCACAGCTGTGTTAGTCTTCTCCTTGCATCCAATGGATTGCAACAGTTCTGAATTTGAATAGCAACAGCAGAACAATATGAGTTCTGTCTATGTATTGCTATCAGCCCAGCAGCCTAGCCAAGCTCCTTCCCTCCATTTCGAACGGCAGTGCTTACATCTGACAGTCAAAGCCATTTCCAGTAACTCAAGAGAAAACATATTTTGAAAATGCTGGAATAGTAATAGTTGAACTGAGTATTTCACTTACGGTACTAACACACCAATTACTTAAAATACTTCACACAGGTGAGAGCTTAAACTTTTTAACTCCACTTAAGTTACACAGACTTTGGTTAGTAATACACACGTGACTTTTCCACTCCATCTACAAACCCTAAGATGCATCACGTTCCCAACTAAATGTGAAAGTCTATAAGAAGTTAGAAATTACTATTGTTTGTAGTGAATATTAAAAAGACCCATTGAGTAGTTCTGATGACACGGCATTCCCACAATGTTCTCTCCCACACTGCAACCCAGACATGAAATATTAAATTATGTCCAGCCTCAGAGACAAAAAGTTTACTTACAATTAAAAAGAGACACATTTTTCTTCATTTTATAATTTGACTGGTTTACTGATTTTACAGACAGCAGAGCCTGCACAAGTATGTAAAACACAGTGTTATATCAGACGCTTAATGGAATCTCAGTCTTCTCAGGAAAAAATATTATTTCAATCAATGATAGAGAAGTTGTAAATTAATTTAGATACATTCTTTACAATAAAATTCAGTAATATCAGCTATATTTTCATAAATTCTAAAAATCAGCATGTTCTATTTTAGTATTATACATTTACTAAGTTTTTATTCAATATAATAAGATCTGTTTACATTGCAATAGACTTTTTACAAAGAATACAGAAAAAAATGTTGTATGCAAGTTAATCACCACACTAGACAAGAATTATTTTTGTTCTGAGCAACTCTGCTATAAAAAGATATTTAGAAGTAATTCTGATTATTAAAATCATGTTTACCCTTTCATTAAACTGATATTACAATGCAAGCTGTCCTATTGAAGGATTTAGGATGAAACAGAATACTTGCACTGGCATCAGAGTCTTTTGTAGTCTAGACTGAGTGGGAACACATATCAGACAAAGAGTTCAGATTATTTAAGCACACAGTTACACTTGCTATCAACTATAGACTTTGGGAGTTCAGAAACTACTTTTATTCTATTCTGCAGGACAAGCAAAACATGACAAACTGAAAATTTTGCTTGTGATTCACAGATACCTACAGACAGGACTACAATCAGTTGTGGAAACAAGTCAGAATCATACTAGTGCTTTTACTTGAACTATTTTTTACCCCTCCTCACACTTGAATACAGTGACACTTCTTGTAAAAGAACATTGAACCACTTCAACCATGAATTAAAATAAATTTATTTTGTATAGCAGAAAATTCTCTTTGATATTTACACTATCTTGAATCTATACTAAGAAATGTACATCGGCTCAAGACAATGTCACTACCACATACAGCTGGAGTACAGCAGAAAAAGACAAATGCAAACACAGACAAACTACACTAAGCTTACTTCAAAAAGTCTGTTAGAGCTCTGCTGACTGGAGAAGTGTTTTTAAAGGCCTGAAGTACTATCAAATTAGTTATCCTTAATTGTTAGGAAATAGACTAAAACAAAATCCTGATTAAAAGCCCACTTAGACTGTGTGATCCACTCAATATACACACACAACACATCCATTTGTACTGGCTAAAACAAAACAGGATAAAGTGAACCTGCATAGCAGTTGTGAGTGTACAACTGTCTTACATGTAGATTGAACAGCCTGTATCAGTCTATTTTACTTTTACGTTGTGTGATACAACAAAGCATTGAACCTGAAAGTGGTAGCATTGTCATATTCAAAAGTCCCATCACTTTCTGGCTCCTGGGTACTTCATTGCCCACAACTCACACCAATTAGGCTTTTCAGAATTCCTTGTCCCTTTGCATTTATGTTATGCATTGAATAGAGAAAAGCTCAAGTTCAAACTGTTTTCATGCAATGCATTTCCCAAAACTGAAAACAAGGGATTCTCCCAGAGCTTTCTCTCGTTCAATCTATATTCCTCTTTGAAGGATTCCTCTGAAGACAGATTATTTTGCATTTTTTTCCAATATACTAATTTCTATAAACCACATGCTTACAAAAGCATTTTGCAAGTCCTATGCTATTAGAATATTCAAGTGGTTTGTTCTGTTTGTGGTTAAGACAAACAGATAAAGTAGTCCAAATGCCATTAAGTAATGAAACTTTTCCTACTCCTTCAATAAGGACTGGATAAAGTATTTAGAGTGCCTAAATGAAGTTCAAGTTCTAAGCATCTAAACACCTTAAAAACAAGTGTCAAACTTTACTCTCTTGAGAACTTCCTGTGCTTCTGCCATGTTAATCTAAGTACAACCATGATAACTCTGAAATACTTTTAGACCTGAAAGTTTAATACCATTCCCCTCTCTGTTCTGTTCAAGAACGACAAAAGTTATATCTTTGTTCTTTGTAGGGTCACTCCAGCAGCTGGTAAGTGCTACAACATAATGCTTAAAGACAAATTGGTCCAAACCTCCATACCTCTCAAATTAGACTAAAAGTTTAAAAGTGACAAATGCACATATTTGCACATTTGCTGTAAGCATTTGCAATACAGATCACAGATTTTTCTTAGCCTCTGACATTTCAGTTTGAGAAGCTTTGACACAATTTACAACAGAGCTGCAGATATCAAAAGCTACTTCTACTAAGATTACCTTACACAATAAACAATCTTTTCTTGAGAAATAACATCAAAAATTATTTCGGCAGTATTACCTTGTATCAATACTGCCTCCATCAAATTAATTTAATCTCCAAAAAGCTCAACTAACTTGCATATTCTAATTAATATCATGCTGAAAATAGTTAATGATGTTAAATTGCAGCAATCTTTTTAAAAGGGTCAAATTTGTCGATCTGTGTTTAAGCTATAAACATCAGGCATGAAAATGAATTGGTTTTCAAGTAACACTAATTCTGAAAGGTCCCACTTAAGAAAATTATTTCCTTCCATAATTTTTAATGTTTAATCAAGCCACCCAGTAAAAGATTATAACTGATAAAAAATTGCAGCATTATATCTCTCTTCCTATTGCTCTGAGCAGAACCCTCCACTTTCTTCCCTGAAGTTTTCAGAGANNNGGTAGCCTTCACCCGGATCTACAAAAGTACATAATAGAGTACAGCTTTAACACTGTGTTGACACGTGATTGCTTCCTTACTGTTAAGAGATATTTTTGTTAATGCGTAATTTTATGCCATCATATTTGTGTTCCCACAAGAACTTCACACTATACAGATTGGCACCAGTAATTGCCAAGTACTAACTCTCGTAAATTCTAGAGCGTGTTAGTTCATTAAGAGTGCTAGTTCATATGGCCCCACTTCAAATGAATAAATAGCTGTCTTAAAAAGTCACTCCACTACCTGTTGAAATTCAAACAGATAACCCACTGAAAAAAAAACCATCAAGCAGCTATAACGGATGATGTGCAAAGTAGCATTATTTTACCAGCAAAATCACACTTTTGCCGATGGTCTTCACACTTACAATGTACTTCACCAATACAATACTTGTATTTTTTACATTTTATCCAGGTACAAAATTAACAAAATTTAGCAATGTTTCTGTGAAGAAAACATTGTTTTATTTGTTTGGATACAGTTTGGTCACAAAACTCATGGATTAGCCTCTCTGCTTGTTGTCACACACAGTACACAGCAGAGGCAAACAAGCTTTCTGCATTAAAAAAGGTCAAAGGTGTTTTTTTTTTATTTTGTATGGTGGTTTCTTTAAGACTCTAAAGTCATAATGTCACACTTTAAAAAAAATTACTAATACACACTGCTACATTTCACTTGACAGTATCTGTTCAGCACATGGGTTTCTCAATCTGATGGAGTATCTAAGAAAACTGGCGGATGAACATTTAAAAACTGGCTTGTGAATAAGAAAGTTGAACATATTAAAAGAATGAAAAGTTTCTAACAAGACAAGGTTACAGGCCAGAACATGAATTTCACAAGAGGGCTTCATTAGGGCACACAAACAAAAGGTAACCTTGATAGGGGACAGTGGGAGGTTACACAGCGGGACCAGAGGACTGGACACCAGCCAGTTCAATCAGCAGGTGATTTAATCCAACCTACCAAATATCTTCAGAATACCATACCACAAATCTAATACACAGGGAACCTGAACTGAAACAGGGTCATCCTTCTGCAGATACGGGTAATTTTTTGTCTGGAAGAGAATATTTAAACAGAAAAGGAAAAATAAAATTGTTATATCTGCAGAAAACATTTTCAGGAAGATGGTAGATCATTTTTCCCCATTTCAAGAAAAAGAAGGCCAAATAAGATTATAACACACCATAAAATTGTCAAACTAAATGGACTACCATTGTTATAGTTTTTTTTTTTGTTAGGATTTTT
>VWZG01007625.1:0-24330 GCA_013396735.1 Grallaria varia
CCACATCCCTCTGCATCCTCTGCCCCACCTGAAGCAGGAGGTTGCTGTTCCCAGCTGGTGGTTTGGGACACTTGCAAATCCAGGTGTTTTCTCCTGGCTGTGCAGTGGAGCAGCAGGAAGCTGCTCTCCCCATCCCAGCTGTCAGTGTGGGCACACAGGTCCCGGAGGAGCAACCAGAGGCATGTGGAGAGGAAGGAGAAGTTGGGATGGGGGACAGTGCCAGGCCTGCTGCTGCCTTTGGCTGTTGGACCCTTTTCCATGTGCTGGAGGAACCTCCCTGCCCAGCACATGGAGCAGGGCCAGGTCGCAGCTCTTGCCAGTGTTGCAAGATGTGCAGAGCCATCCCCTGGCAGGAGCGTGGGCTGCTTGTCAGCCCGTCTCGGGTCCCTGTAATTGCACCCAGAGTTTGCTGCAATGTTTATTGGTGTGTGTTGAATCTTGGCTGCGGTGAGTTCCATCACAAAAGTAGCTCTCTGCTAATTAACAGCAAGTATTTGGCTGTCAGGAGGGTTTGGAGGAGAACTGGCTGCATTGTGGAAATGCAGGTATCGCTTCCTGTGGCTGGCTCTGAAAATGGCCACATTATCAGGGCTTGGGTCAGTGACCTGGCTTGTTTTGCTTCACATCTGGCACGAAGCAGGATGTCAATGAGGTTTTTCTCTTTTAATTGTGAATTTCCTCTTTGTGGAGAGGAGGGATGAGGGAGAAAGAGAGGCAGAGGGAAATGTGCTTTGGAGAAAAAGGCTTTGTTTGTGCCTTTCACACAGGCTCTGTCGAAACTTGGAGGTAACATTTCCCTCCTTCCCTGCAGTGCCTTCTTCACCTGGCATCGTCTCCTGATGTGTCTGGGCTTGTGGCTTCCTTGAATGGAAAAGTACACCTTGACTTCTTTTTCTAGGGATTGTAGCAAATTCTCTTTTCTTGCACTGACTTGTGTATTATCACAGAATCCCAGAATGGCTGGGGTTGTAAGGGGCCCTAAAACTTACTCTATCCCACCCCCTTCCAGGGACAGGGACACCTTCCACTATCCCAGTTTGCTCTGAGCCTCGCCAGCCTGGCCTTGGCACTTCCAGGGATCCAGGGGCAGCCACAGCTTCTCTGGGCACCCTGGGCCAGGGCCTGCCCACCTTCCCAGGGAGGAATTCCTTCCCACTGTCCCATCTCTCCCTGCCCTCTGGCAGTGGGAAGCCATTCCCCCATTTCCTGTCCCTGCTGGTTGGTGGGTTGGGATCAGACCCAGCTCTGCAGAGGGTCTGTGGTTCCTGCCAGTGTTTGCATCTCCCTGGAGGGCTCAGGACCTCTGTGAGGAACAGCCCAGGCTGGAGGGGCCAGTGCACCTCACTGACCCTGCAGAGAGTAGGTTTTGGGATAGTCTGCTGGGAAAGAATGTGCTCAGGAGAGCACAGAGATATGGATTTGTGCATTTTTCATTCTGCTTTTTCTCCCCCTTCCTTCAGTTTTCCTGTCCAGAGTCACTGCTCTGATCCCTGGATCCCCACTCCAGAGTTTCTCATTACTGGCTGATCCTCTTCTAACTGCATCCCTGCCCCTGAAGGTTCATCATTCCCACCCCTGTGCTCACCATCTGTGCATCCTTCTGCAGCTGATCACCTTGAACTGCAGTGGCAGTGGTGGTGACCCATATTCATGGATATTTAATGGTCCCAGACAGGGAGAGCTCCTGGATGCAGCTGGAATTGGCAGGCTGCTCTCCAAAGCCTGCCATCAGCATCAGATGTTGCTCCACACTGTGCATCCATAGGGAAGTGGTTTCCACTGCACCAACAGGACCATGGGATGGGGTCAGGACTCTGCAGGAGGGTGGTGGGGCTGGCTCAGAGCCTCAGCCCTCTGTGTGTCCTGCCTGGAGCTGCTGTGCTGGAGAGTGAGACTTCCCTGGATTCTTGGCTGGGAGGGTAGGCAGGCCCTGGCACAGGGTGCCCAGAGAGGCTGTGGCTGCCCCTGGATCCCTGGGAGTGTCCAAGGCCAGGTTGGACAGAGCTTGGAGCAACCTGGGACAGTGAAAGGTGTCCCTGCCCATGGCAGGGGGTGGCACAGGATGGGTCTTTATGGTCCCTTCCAGCCCAAACCATTCTGGGAATCTCCCAGCTGGTGCCCGTGAGAGTCAAGGCTGTGAATGTCAGACTGTTGGCAGGGCAGGAATCTGTTTTTCCCACTGAATTTGCACATCCTGTGTGGCTTGGGAAGCAGGAAGGAGACTTCTGCTCGGGGTGGTGGTTCCTCATGGAGGAAGAGGGCTCTGACCATGCCAGGACCCTGCTTGTGTTCAGTTCTGAGCCTGTCCCAGTAGAAAAGATATTGAGGGGCTGGAGCGTGTGCAGGGAAGGGAAGGGAGCTGGGAAGGGGCTGGAGCAGCAGGAGCGGCTGAGGGAGCTGGGGGGGCTCAGCCTGGACAAAAGGAGGCTCAGGGGACACCTTCTGGCTCTGCAAGGCCCTGATGGAGCCACGGTGGGCTTGGGCTCTGCTCCCAGGGAACAGGGAGAGGAGGAGAGGGAACGGCCTCAGGCTGGGCCAGGGCAGGGCCAGGTTGGATACTGGGGACAATTCCCTCCTGGAAAGGCTGTCCAGCCCTGGCACATCTGCCGAGGGCAGGTGTGGAGTCCCCATCCTTGAAGGGATTGAAAATCCATGTGGATGTGGCACCTGGGGACATGGGTCACATGGGGCAGTGTGGCCTTGGCAGTGCTGGGGGATGGTTGGACTGGATGATAAGAGGGTTTTTTTTACCCCCAATCATTCCATGATTCTCTCTGTGTTTTGAAGCATCTTTAATTGCTGGATGTCTAAAATGTGCACAACCAAACCCTGGCAGGACGAGGACGTGGTGCTGGTGTTGAAGCTGCAGGTGGGGTCAGCAGGTGGGACATCCACATCCTTCCTGCTGTGTCCTACCTGCTGCTGCTCCTGCTGGAGCCAAACCAGTTGGCTCGTGGTGGGTGCAGCTCTACCCCTGCCAATGTGCTCCTTTGTGATGCCAGCTGAGAAGTGACCTTAGAAAAGACAAACAGGACTCGGGTTAATCAGTACCACCGAGCGTGAGGTGACTCCTCACCCATCAGCTGAGTGGGCAGAGGGCAACTGTGCCTTGTTTTTCCTGGCGCAGCTCTGCCCACTGCCACGGGCCAGGGTTGGTTGAGTTTTCTGCCTCTGGCTTATCCCGAGCCTGACGGGAGAAGGTTCTTAGCCTTGTGCCCTCTTTGTGCTTAAGGAGATTTATAGGGAGCAGCCTTATGGACTTGCTGGAGCCGCTCTGCTGATTGCACCGACCATGTGGAAACATGGGCTTGTGGTCTACAGCTGCCGTGGGTCTTCCTGGAGAGCCTGGAGCAAGATGGGACGTGCAAATCCATCTTTGCTTGCTGTCCGAAGTGCAGGTGGCTGTGCCACCAGTGCTGTCCTCCCCCAGCCCACCCTGGATCTGTCCCACCCTGGTGCCGGTGATGGTGTGAATCCCACCAGGCACACGATGGGATTCTTGGGGTGTCCTGTACAGGGCCAGGAGCTGGACTCTGTGATCCTTGTGGGTCCCTTCCACCTCAGGATATTCCATGGATCAGTGGCAGGGCTTGGTCTGCTGCTGGCGCCGGGTAACCAGATTACTTCAAAGTGGAATTGTTCTTCCGGGACAGGAAGACTATTAGTGGACTCTGGGCTATAAATCTGTATTTTTTTTCCTCTCTGGACACATAATTGGATCTTCCAGCAGCGTCCTGGTTGCAAGATTAATGTTGTTTTCGAGCCGTACAAGCCATTTGTGTCCGTAAATCCCATCCAGTCAGCTCGTCTGCGATGGCACTGCAGCCACCAGACCTGTCTCTGGCACTTGGGGTGCCCTGTGGCTCCCTGGGGCCATCCTGGCATGGACAGGGCACGGGAAGCTCCATCCAGGTGCCAGTGATAGGATGGTTGCTGCTGCCTTTGCTCTTTTCTGAAAGAGTTTCAACCCAAACCCTGTGGGAGCTGTCAGGGCTGGGTTGGCTCCTTCCTGCAGCCGTGTCTGCAGACACGGTGCTATTTTAGAGCAGGGCCTGCTACAAATGCCTGGTTGCTTTGGGAAGGAGACCCTGGGGTGGATGAAATTCCTTCTGTGCACTTCTCCTTTTCCTCTGACCTTGTCTCCCTGAAAATGAGGCAGAAATCCGAATCCAAGCTGGTGGGAATCATTGGTTGTGGTAGAAAAACGCCCCATGGAAGGATGCGAGTCCCTAGACCACTGTGTGGAGATCCCAAATGCAGAATGACCCTGATTTGCAGTGAGGACGAGGTGAGGGAAGGACAGAGCTCAAACACCGCCGGGTTTGTGGCTTCGCAGGTAAAGAGATGGAAGGGACAACTTCAGGAGCATCTGCAGGGAAGAAACCTGACGAGGAAATGGGGGAGGCTGGGCAGGCCATGTGCACGTGGGTTTTGTCCCTGAAGTGCCTGGCAGGTGGTTGGAATTCTGGGAGCGGCTGTGCTGGGCAGGCAGCCGTGTCCCGGGGGTCCTGAGCGCTGTCCCAAAGGCAGCCAGCCTGGCCCCAGAGCCAGCCCCGTGCTGTCCCTGTGCCCCAGGGTGGTCCCTGAGCTGGCACAGCATCACTGGCCTCCCTCAGCACACAGACAAGTGCCCTGCCAGGAGGCTGCTGCAGCTAGAAGGCCACGAGGATGAGGAAGGGTCTGGAGGAGAAGCCACACGAGGAGGGGCTGAGGGCACTTGGCTCGTTCAGCTGGGGAAGAGAAGGCTGAGGGGGGACTCACTGGGATCTGCAGCTCCTCCCAAAGGGCAGCCCCGAACTCTGCTCTCTGTGAGCAGGGACAGGATCCAGGGAACGTTGGGAGCTGTGCCAGGGCAGGGCCAGGCTGGATCTCATGGAAAGGTTCTTCCCCAGAGGGTGGTGGGCACTGAACAGGCTCCCCAGGGGGAATGGGCACGGCCCCAAGGCTGCCAGAGCTCCAGGAGCCTTTGGACAACACGACAGAGACAGGGTGGGATTGTTGGGATGCCCTGGGCAGGACCAGGAGCTGGACCTGATGATCCTGGTGCGTCCCTTTGAGCTCAGGACATTCTGCAATTCCATGGTGGTATCAACAAACCTCTGCAGAGCAGCTGTCCCCTCACTCAAGAAATGGGTCTTTCCAGCCCTTCCAGTTCTGCAAGCAAAGTGGAAACAGGTGTGGCCATGGAGAAAAACTGCTTGTTGACTCTTATTCCCAGTCTTTACAGGGAGAGGGGAAAGCTTCCCGGGACACGGGCCTGGAGAAACTTTCCTGAGGTTCCTTCCAAAGGAGCACAGAGGCCCCAGAGCTTACCCTTTCTCGCTCCAAGTGTTGTGTTGATTTTCTTGTTCCAGGCTGTTTTGTGGATAATGAGATTAAATCAGTCTCTCCTCCTCCCCTAACTGATGGTTCAAATCCTATTATCTCGTAAAGCGTTTGGAATTCTGCCCCCCAAAATTGCATTAAGCTGGGATGGAAATTCCTTGTGGCTTATCCCTCGCCTCCACAGGACATCGAGTTCGGGGTTTGTTGCTGTTTGCTCTGCAACTCCGGTGGGATTGCCAGTGTGGGGATGCAATTTCTGCGGCTAAATCCCAGGGAGATGGACTGATCCAGCACAGGGAGGGCAGGGAAGGGCTGGAGGGGGCACAGAAATCCTTGCCAAGGGTGGAATTCACTCAGCTGGGGCCAAATGCTGTGAGATCGGAACCCAGTGAGACCCAGTGCCCCGTCCTGGTCCCGGTGCCCCGTCCTGGTCCCGGTGCCCCGTCCTGGTCCCGGTGCCCCGTCCTGGTCCCGGTGCCCCGTCCTGGTCCCGGTGCCCCGTCCTGGTCCCGGTGCCCCGTCCTGGTCCCGGTGCCATGTCCTGGTCCTGGTGCCTGGCTTGATATTACTTTGCTCTTTCCCACCAGTTTCTTCTCAGCTGGAGAGGGACCTGGGACAAGGTCAGTGGCTTCCCACTGCCAGAGGGCAGGGTCAAGTGGGATATTGGGAAGTAATTCCTGGCTGGGAGGGTGGGCAGGCCCTGGCCCAGGGTGCCCAGAGAAATTGTGGCTGCCCCATCCCTGAAAGTGTCCAAGGCCAGGTTGGACGGGGCTTGGAGCAACCTGGGATAATGGAAGGTGTCCCTGCCCATGGCAGGGGGTGGATTGGGATGAGCTTTAAGCTCCCTCCCCCAAACCATTCAGGGGTTCTGTGATTGGGATTGGACTCATCAGGTGCCCGAGCTGGGGGTGCTGTCCCAACCTGGGTGGCAGGGTTAGTGTTAGGCTGCCCTGCCTAGCACTGAGTGTGTGACCCGAGGAGTTCTGTAGCCTGTGGAATTTTTGGGGGGGTTCTTATCAAAATCTTACTCGAGAAAGGACTTTAGCCAGGGTAGTGTGTTCTTGGAAGGGCTGTGAGAGCAGACAGCAGCTCACGCTGCTCTCGGGGGCCAAATGATATCAAAGTTTAACTTTCTGACTGGAAGTTGTTTCATGCCTCGTCTCAGCCTGTGGTTTTCATTTCTGTTTTTGTTTCCCCGCCACAAACATGCCCCAAGCACCGCAAAGGTTGTAAAAGTGGAGGGATGAGGGGTAAGAACTCTCACTTCTCATTCCCCAAAGCTGCCTCTGCAGAAATCTCAGCTCCTTAATGGAGAGGAGCCCCCTGTGACCTGTCCTGCATGGAACACCCACAGGATTCCTGATGTTCACCCACCAACCCTTGCCCTTTGGAAATGCCAGCTCCATCTCTCTGAGCTGGACACAGGCAAAGAGCAAGATGCTGCTCCTTCACCAGGCAACTGCTTCCAACTGCTCTGCCCTACCTGGATGAGAGAAAATGCCTTCAGTCTTGCAATCTGTCACCCGTTCTGCTACCACCCCTTTGCTCCTTTGCTGGTCCCAGTCTCCATCCCCACTTCCAGTGGTGGGATTGGGAGCTCACCTGAGAGCTCCTGTTCATATTCTGTCCATCAGAGAACAGTCTCCTATCAGAGAACAGTCTCCTGTTTTAGGGACCCCACCCAGGGGGGTGTCAGTGTCCTCCTGCAGCCTTTGGGTGCTGAGCTGAGGAGGTCCTGGGCACTACTGGGTTCCTCATCAGGAGCACCCCAAGCTGTCCTTGGTGGGACAGTCCACTGCTGTGGGTGCTTGGGGACAGTCACTTGGACAAGTGCCACCAGGCCTGTGCTGTGGCCCTCAGGGTGCAGCCTTGGCTGCAAAGGAGGCTGTATGTGCTTGGGTGTCTTCCAAAAACCACCACCCTGGGCATGGTGCTGCTCTTCTCCTGGGGCTGCTCTGTGTGCAGGGAAGGCAGGTGTGAGATGTGCCCAGGAGCTGCCTCTGCAGCTCTTTGGCTGCTGGAGCTGGAGGTCCTTTTTGGGTTGTTCACACCGTTTTTGGGGAGACTTCACCCTTGGCCCAAATGTTGTTGCAATGCCAAAACTCAGGTGTTTGTGGTCCTTACAGAGAGCTCAGTATTCCTGGCACTGCCGTGACAGGACAAGGAGTAATGGATACAAATTGAAAGAGGAAAAATTTAGGTTGGATATTGGGGAAAAATTCTTTGCTGTGAGGGTGGTGAAACACTGGAAAAGGTTGTGGATGCCCCAACTCTGGAAGCTTTCAAGGCTAGGTTGGATAAGTGGGATAGTGGGAGTTGTCCTTGCCCATAGTGGAGGGGTGGGACCAGATGATCTTTAAGGTCCCTTCCAGCCCCTTAATGTTGTATGATGCCATATCTCTGGCTGTTCCCAGGTGTTTGTGGAGCCCTAACTGTTGGTTTTGTTCCCTCTGTGGTTCCCAGTACAGCGCCGTGGACAGCAACCCCCTGTCCCTGTACGTCATGCATCCCTTCTGGAACACCATCGTCAAGGTGAGCCTCGTCCTGCCCCTCAGGGATGGCAGAATCACCTCTGTGACACCCTCAGCTGCTTCCTTGGGGTGCCACTAATCCCCAGGGGCTGCCTGCAGCCTGCCTTGTGTCTCTGCATCCCAGCCTAAGGCTTCTTGCTGCCTGGGATGTTCCCGAAAGTGTTGTCCAACACCCAGCCGGCCGTACCCGGGGCTGGAGCAGCACGTGCTCCTTCTTCCATGTTTTAATAAGTTCCTCTGTTTCTGTGGGGGGCCCCAGCTGGGGTGGGGTCTCTCTGGAGTGTTAGGAACTTCTGCACACAGCCAGGTGATATGCATGGAAGGGAAAGGCTGTGACACCTAGAACGGAAATCAGGTCTCTAAAGAGATGAGTTATGGTTTACTGACATGTGTGGTCTGTGTGTCCAATTAAGAATTATTTATGTACAGAGAGGCCAATGGGCCATGGACATGTGTCCCTACTGAAGTCTATATAAGCCGTAGTTTCTGATATAATAAAGGGCTTTCTGGTTCCTGTTCCTGAAGAAGATATGTTGTTCCTTGACCTACCCCAACCTTCACCACGACATGTTCCTTTGCTGTTTTCCTGTAGATCTTCCCCACCTGGCTGGCCCCAAACTTGATAACATTCTCCGGCTTCCTGCTGCTTGTCTTCAACTTCTTCCTCATGGCCTACTTCGACCCGGACTTTTATGCCTCTGGTAAGGCTGCGCGTTCCTGGGTGGGTATGGATCTGCCACCCGCTCTCCTGGGAATTCTGCTGCGTGTTGGGGACACCTCTGGGTCTGGCCCTTCCCAACAGCCTGGGACAGAGGAGGGGTTGAACTGGCTGTGCTTCCTGACAAGGACGTGTCTGGATGCCCCACCTTCCCTGCAGCTGCCAGGGGGACCTGCGCCTGGCAGCAGGTGGGAGAGGGAGGAACAAACAGCTGGAATCTTGGGTAGGACTTGGCTCTTCCTGCAGAACAGACAACAACCCAGTGCCCTTGTTTTGAAATCACGGGGTAATGTGGGAAACTGCTTCCCTGGAATCAACAGCAGAGCCGTGTTCTTCACACCCAGCTCACTGCCCTCTTATAACACACTCCACCACAGCTGACTAACAAGGCCAAGTCCTCTTTCTCAGCTTCACTGTCCACAGCTTTAAACTTTCTAAAACTTTCCAGCAGTGCCCGTGTTCATCTGTCTGTGATTCCAAAGGTTCAGCTGTGTTTCCAAAGGTTCAGCTGTGTCCCTTTCCTCATGGGGCTGTCCCAGGGAAAGGGTTAATGCAGCGCTATAACTCTCAGTACCTTCCTCTCTGTGTTTTTCTCTCCCTTTGTCCCTGCCAGCTTTGATTTAGGTTGCTCAGGAGGGTTCATACAGTTCTTCTGAACTGGGCCCATCATCAAAACACTGTTAAATGGGAAAAATCGTGGTTTCTTGGAACTGCCTTTACTGGTAGGTAGGCAAATGCAGGCTGTTCAACTCTTGGGTGGCATCGGGGCTGTTTGCCAAGATTTGGGCCATGTATTGGTCCACAAGCCATGGGAAAAAAGACTGATGGGAAGTCAGGCTGAGAGTCCCCAGGACACCAGGTATCCAGACACATGGAATTACAGAATTATTTGGATTGGAAGGGACTTTCAAGATCCGTCCTGTTCTACCCCCTGCCATGGGCAGGGACACCTCCCACCAGCCCAGGCTGCTCCAAGCTCCGTCCAGCCTGGCTTTGAACACTCCCAGGGATCCAGGAGCAGCCACAACTTCTCTGGGCAACCTGTGCCAGGGCCTGCCCACCCTCACATGGAGGAATTCCTTCCCAATATCCCATCTCTCCCTGCCCTCTGGCAGTGGGAAGCCATTCCCTGTGTCCTGTCCCTCCATGCCTTGTCCCCAGTCCCTCTCCAGCTCTCCTGGAGCCCCTTCAGGCTCTGGAAGGGGCTCTCAGGTGTCCCTGGATCCTTCTCTTCTCCAGCCTGAACATTCCCAGCTCACCCAGCCTGTCAAAAATTGGCTTTGGAAGGGTGGAGAAGCTCATGCTTTGGGACCTTTTCACACAACGTGTTTTGCGTGTCCCTCTTGGAAAGAGAACTTTTCCTTCTGCCAGTGAAGCCTCCAGAACCTTGTGCCTTCCTTCTTGGATGGCTTCATAGATGTGACCCTCCCTTTGCTGCTGGAAAAGGCACATCCTGCTGCTGTGAGGAAACAGGAGGTGGCATTTCATGGAATCATTGTTGCCCCAGGAGACCTCCCTGTGCCCTCCTGCTCCAGGGAGCCGTGCCCTTCCTGCTGTTCTCCGATGCCCCTTTGGCACCTGGCTCCTGCCAGGGCTCTGCTGGAGGAGGTGGAGGTGCCATTAAGGAGCAGCTCCATTTCCATTGGCAGGATGGGACTGGAGACTGGGTGGGGAATCCTGGCGTGTCCCTGCAGAGGCAGGGAATTGCCACATCCCAAAGGGGCTCCACCTGGTGCTCTGTGAGCAAGGGACTGAGGACTCATCAGCACTCAATTCCATGGCATTGCAGTGGGGCTACAGTTGCTGGCCCCACGTCTTACATCCCATGAATTTGGGGATCTGGGGACAGAGGACAAGTAAATCCTGGAAGGAAAAGTCCTCAGTGACCTGGTTTAATGAGCTGTTGTGGAACCGCTCTGCCGTCATGTCCTGAAAAGCTCAGACCCCAGCTTTGCTATTTGAGTTGTGCAGGTGCTCTGCCTTGGCCCTTGAGGTCTCTGCCTCTTGGCCAGATAAACCCACTGGAAGCACATCCTGAGCGGTCCTGACTTGGCTCTGTCTGATCCCTGCAGCTCCTGATCACCAGCACGTTCCGAACGGAGTGTGGATCGTTGTGGGGCTCCTCAACTTCGTGGCCTACACGTTAGGTAAGAGTTTTCCTGGGGGATTGTGGCCACCTGGCCGTGCTGTGCCTGTGTGCCATCCCATCTCCGAGCCCCCCAGGAAATGCTGGATTCTCTGCTCCTGCCAGGCACTGATCCAGCAGCTGCTGGGGCTACTGGAGCAGCTTCTAGGACCTGCTGTGCAAAGTGCAGAGAAGGAAGATGTCCCAGAGCAGTTGATGGGAAAGGAGGGAACTGGAACTGACTTTGAGATAAATCGTGAAATTCTGTCTTCAGCTGCTTTAAGTAATCACAGAATCACAGGATGGTTTGGATTGGGAGGGACCTTAAAGCTCATCCCAATCCACCCCCTCCCACAAACAGGGACACCTCCCAGTATCCCAAATTGCTCCAAGCCCCATCCAACCTGGCCTTGGACACTTCCAGGGATGGGGCAGCCACAGCTGCTCTGCCCAACCTGTGCCAGGGCCTCCTCACCCTCACATGGAGGAATTCCATCCCATTGTCCCATCTCTCCCTGCCCTCTGGCAGTGGGAAGCCATTCCCTGTGTCCTGTCCCTCCATGCCTTGTCCCAGGTCCCTCTCCAGCTCTCCTGGAGCCCCGTTAGGCACTGGGAGAGGCTGCTTTCAGTAATAAAAAGGAAATACAAGGCAATCAATATAATCTTGTCAGGCTGTGGATTTTCCAGGCTCCTGTGGAGCAGGGGGTGGGACTCCACTCCCCACTGGAGGATGGAGGTGGTGAAAGCTGCCGTTCCCTGCCTGCAGACCGGCCCTTCGCCGTGTGTGGGGCTGTCCAGGAAAACTCCCCATTCCTTCTCCTCCTCCCAGATGGAGTTGACGGGAAGCAGGCCCGCCGGACCAACTCCAGCACGCCCCTGGGAGAGCTCTTCGACCACGGCCTGGACAGCTGGGCCTGTGTCTACTTTGTGGTGACTGTCTACTCCACCTTTGGCCGCGGCTCCACCGGCGTCAGCGTCTTCGTTCTCTACCTCCTCCTCTGGGTGGTCTTGTTTTCCTTCATCCTCTCCCACTGGGAGAAGTATAACACAGGGATTCTGTTCCTGCCCTGGGGATATGACATCAGCCAGGTGGTAAGTACCCACCACAGCCCCCAGCTGGCAGGTGTGCAAGGGAGGCAGGTAGCTCTGCTCGTGTCCAGAGCCTTGTAAATCAGGGAATCACAGTCCATGGAGATGGACTCTCCATGAAAAATGAGTCCAGAAGGGTGGGCATTGCCTGGTCTTTCCTCTCCCTGGTTCTAAATGCATGCTTTGGCCACCTGAATTGTTGCTGTAGGGAGGTTCCTGCGTGCTACCAGTGTGGGTACATTGAAGCCCGGATGTCTGGGATGCCTTTTGAGACTACTGGGATATGTGCCAAAACCACAGTGGAGTTAATTGGCTTGTTAATTGCTGTGCCTGGAGCAAAGGTTTCTGGGGAGATGCCCCCCCCATACCTGGTACCTGGGAAGTGAGTATTGAGACTGTTGGTGATGGCAGTGTTGGGGTGTCCATCCCTCTTTAAGGAATTCTCTGCAGGAAGCTCTTACTGAAGAGAACTGGGATGAGACAGGTCTCCTGTACTGCTGGCAGTGCCTTCCACTACTCCAGGTCTCTCCAAGCTCCATCCAGCCTGGCCTTGGACACTTCCAGGGATGGGGCAGCCACAGCTTCTCGGGGCAGCCTGTGCCAGCATTTTACCACCTTCGTTGTAAAAAAGCTTCTTCCTTATAGCTAATTACCTTCTCTCTCTTTTATTTATCTTCTGACTCATCAGATGCTGGGTGGGAAATCCAACAAGATGGAAGAGGGGTCCAATTAATGCACCTGCATTACAATAATCATCTCTCCTAGTAAAGACCACCAGAACTGATTCCCCAGCTATACTCTGACCCCTCTCTCCAAAAGTGTTGCTTAACCCCAGTGCTTTCAGCTCGTGCCCATTGCAGAAGGGCAGGGGTGGAGGGCTGAGCTGCCCTGCAGCGTGTTCCACCAGCTCAGGGGACCAGTAAAGCTGAAATATCCCCTGGGAGCTTTTGCCCTGTAATCCAGCAGCAGAGGGATAACAAAGAGTCCCCAAGTGAACCCTCCAGAGTCACTGGAACTTGTGGTGTAAAACCTGCCACTGTGCTTTGGGTGACTCCTGAGTTCCTGCTGTGCAGGGGCATCCTGGCTCCTGGTCCTGCCCTTCTCAGGGAATCACTGAGGTTGGAGCAGCCCTCTGAGACCATCCAGTCCAACCATCCCCCAGCACTGCCAAGGCCACCACTGACCATGTCCCCAAATGCCACATCCACAGGGCTTTTAAATCCCTCCAGGGATGGGGACTCCAACCCTGCCCTGGGCAGCTGTGCCAGGGCTGGACAGCCCCTTCCAGGAAGGAATTGTTCTCACTATCCAGCCTGGCCCTGCCCTGGCCCAGCCTGAGGCCGTTCCCTCTCCTCCTCTCCCTGTTCCCTGGGAGCAGAGCCCAAGCCCCCCGTGGCTCCATCAGGGCCTTGCAGAGCCAGAAGGTGCCCCCTGAGCCTCCTTTTGTCCAGGCTGAGCCCCCCCAGCTCCCTCAGCCGCTCCTGCTGCTCCAGCCCCTTCCCAGCTCCCTTCCCTTCCCTGCACACGCTGCAGCCCCTCCATGTGTCCCTTGTGTGAGGGGCCCAGAAGTGCCCCCAGGGCTGGAGGTGCCTCAGCAGTGCCAGCACAGGGACGGGCACTGCCCTGTGCCCTGCTCAGAGGGCAGCTCACACTTACTACACCTCCTAACATGGGATGTTTGTGGATTTATTTTCCTCCTTCCTCTGGCTGGGTAGGACTGAACATGCCATAGCAAAGCTGCCTGTCCCTGGAGCTGCCTGGCACACCCGTGGTGTTGGAGCCCACGTGGTGCCAGCCCAGGTGGTGCCAGCCCGTGTGCTCCCAGCCTTGCCCATCGCATTCCTCACACCTGCTTGTCCTGTGCTTTCTTTCAGACCATTTCAATTGTCTACATAGTGACAGCCTTTGTGGGAGTTGAGGCCTGGTATGCACCTTTCCTGTTTAATTTCTTATATAGAGACCTATTCACTGCAATGATTATTGGTAAGAAACTCCATGTTGAAGCCTGTCTTTTAAACTCCACCTTTCTAACGAAAGCCAATGTTCATGCCATGCTAATGCTGCTCTGTTTGCTGCCCCGGGAGCTGCTGCTTCGGGCTGTTGTTGAGGTGGTTCATGTTCTCACAGCCTGCCCTTTCCCAGGGTTGCAAAACACTGTTGTCTCCTGCAGAGCTGGTTTGGAGAACTTAATTCCCATCTGCCTGGGCTGACTTCACACACTGGGGAGCTCAGCTGGTTTGCAGGGAGAGCCATGGGGGTGTTGGAGGGGTAAAACACTGTGATAAAAACAGGGTTTTTAGGGAATGAAGCCCCATGTGCAGGTGGGTGCTGGGACCTGGCACCCAGTGGGAGCCCCCCTGGCCTTGGGCTGTTTTGGGGGGTTAGGACACTTGTTTTGCTGCTGCAGGGCTCCCTCACCCCAGAGCACAAACACTGCATGGCAGGGAGGTTGCAGCCGTGGAGGTGGGTGGAAGCTCTGCTGTTGGGGGATCCTGCCCTCCATCCACCCACCTAAACACGGAATAATAATAATAATAATAATAATAAAATTGAAACAGAAGTCCAGCCTTTTATTCCTGTGGTCAGTCAAAAGAAGCCACTGCAAAGAGTAGAGCTGAGCTGATGTTGTTTAATGCCATTTGCCTCATTCACAAGTCCCTGTTCAGTTTGTTCTCTGTGTTCTTGGTAATTACTTGATTTCAAGTTAATTGGTGTGTTAAGTATAATGCTTGCACTTTCATCAGGTGGATGTTCCGAGCTTTCCTTTGGCAGCCCTGTAACTTAACATGTGAATGATAAATGTGCTTTCCCAGTGTGAAAATCAGAGCCCAGTGGCCACAGAGCCTGTAACTTAACATGTGAATGATAAATGTGCTTTCCCAGTGTGACAATCAGAGCCCAGTGGCCACAGAGCCTGTAACTTAACATGTGAATGATAAATGTGCTTTCCCAGTGTGACAATCAGAGCCCAGTGGCCACAGAGCCTGTAACTTAACATGTGAATGATAAATGTGCTTTCCCAGTGCCCACAGAGCCTGTAACTTAACATGTGAATGATAAATATGCTTTCCCAGTGTGACAATCAGAGCCCAGTGCCCACAGGAGCTGGAATTTGGGTAGAAGTTGGGTTACTAAAGCAGGAATGTTTCCAGCTCTGTTAGAATACCCCCTGCTGGATAAGCAGGGCAGGACATGTGCTGGGCTATCATGGATATAGTGATTGATGATTCTGATTGGGGGTCTAGAATTTTCAGTCATTTAGGTGGTTTGTATCATTTATCACGTTTAAATGACAGCTTTGTGGCACTGTGGGCACTGGAAGTGTTTGCACACAGCAGGAGAAATTGCAGATTGCCTTGGTTATGAAGACTGAAAATTGTGGTGCTTTGCACTCACCTCATGTCTCCTTAGAACTGTGTTATAATTAAGCTTTTGTCCCTGTTTAAAGCACAATACCAGGCTCATTAATGCAGCTGTTTCAAATAGAAATGTATTTAATTTAGAGCAGACCTTAACTTTTAATTACAGCTCTAGGACCAGAGTTAGGAGCACCTACTTCTGAATGTGCCGAGCTGTCCTTGGGGCACCTTGGGAGCTATTTTTGGTGTGAGGACCTTAAACCAGAGCCCAGCCAGCTGCATGTCCAGGGGTGCTTGTGAGGGTCCCCTCTGTCAGGGGCACTAATGGGGCTCCTTTCTCTTCCAGCCTGTGCTCTCACTGTGACGCTGCCCATGAGCCTGTACAACTTCTACAAGTGAGTTTCTAGAATCCTGGGATGGTTTGGGTGGGAAAGGACTTTAAAGGAATTCAGTCCCACCCCCTGCCATGGCAGGGACACCTTCCACTATCCCAGATGGCTCCAAGCCCTGTCCAACCTGGCCTTGGACACTTGCAGGGATGGGGCAGCCACAGCTGCTCTGGGCACCCTGTGCCAGGGCCTCATCACTGCAACAGGGAAGGATTCCTTCCCAATCTCCCATCTCTCCCTGCCCTCTGGCACTGGGAAGCCATTCTCTCTTGTGCTGTCCCTCTGTCCCTTGTCCCAAGTCCCTTTCCAGCTCTCTTGGAACCCACTCAGACATTTACTGCAGGCAGGACCAGGGATCTCCCAGGGATTCCTTGTATTTTCATTTCTTTCCTTGTGTTCCAGGGCCTATAAAAACAACACCTTGAAGCACCACTCTGTGTATGAAATCCTGCTGCCCCTCGTGTCCCCAGTGCTGCTGTTCCTGCTCTGCACCACGTGGATCTTCATGTCTCCCACTGACATCCTGGAGGTCCAGCCCAGGCTCTTCTATTTCATGGTTGGAACAGCCTTTGCTAACATCTCTGTAAGCACCTTCTGCTTTATCCTGGAGGAACTAGAGAATTAGCTGAGTGTTTTCCATGGCCCATGCACCCTCTGTGGTGTGAACAGCAAAGTGCTGAAGGGAAGGGAGTTCCTGCTTCCCTTTTGGGGGTAAATGGAAAATGGTAGTGGCTAATTTTTAGTCAAAATCTAACATAGCTGCATATTCATGGAATTACAGAATCATTAAGGTTGGAAAAAACTTTTAAGATCATCACATCCAACCATCCCCCAGCACTGCCAAGACCACCACTGATCATGTTCCCAGGTGTCACATCCACACGGCTCTTAAATCCCTCCAAGGATGGAGACTCCAAACCTCCCTGGGCAGCCGTGCCAGGGCTGGACAGACCTTTCCACTAACAAATTCCTCCCCATGTCCCACCTGGCCCTGCCCTGGCACAGCCTGAGGCCGTTCCCTCTCCTCCTGTCCCTGTTCCCTGGGAGCAGAGCCCAAGCCCAGCCTGGCTCCATCAGGGCCTTGCAGAGCCAGAAGGTGCCCCCTGAGCCTCCTTTTGTCCAGGCTGAGCCCCCCCAGCTCCCTCAGCCGCTCCTGCTGCTCCAGCCCCTTCCCAGCTCCCTTCCCTTCCCTGCACACGCTGCAGCCCCTCCATGTGTCCCTTGTGTGAGGGGCCCAGAAGTGCCCCCAGGGCTGGAGGTGCCTCAGCAGTGCCAGCACAGGGATGGGCACTGCCCTGGCCCTGCTGCCACGTCCCCTGTGCCCTGTGGACAGACAGCCCACGCTGTGCTGAGGCTGTGCCCCCTCTCCCCGCAGTGCCAGCTGATCGTGTGCCAGATGAGCAGCACCCGGTGCCAGCCCCTCAACTGGATGCTGCTGCCCATCGCCGCCACGCTGCTCCTCGTGCTCTCGGGGCTGGCACCCCTCAGCGAAACGCTGCTCCTCTTCCTGCTGACGGCTTTCCTCACCCTGGCACACATCCACTACGGCGTGGTCGTGGTAGGTGACCCTGCCCCGGGGCTGGGCTCTGACTGTGCTGGTGCTCTGGTGCTGCTGCTGGATGGGGCGGGGAACGCTCGGCATCAAACTGGGAGCGTGGGTGGGAATGGCTCTGTCGCGCTGCCCCGACTGCGTGGGATAGAATCAGAGAATCAATTGGGTTGGAAAAGACCTCCAAGATCATCAAGTCCAACCCTTGGTCCAACTCCAGTCAGTTTACCAGATCATGGCACTCAGTGCCACGTCCAATCTCAGTTTAAAAACCTCAGGGACAGTGAATCCACCCCCTTTCTGGGCAGGCCATTCCAATGCCTGACCACTCTCTGTGTAAAGAATTTCTTTCTAATAGCCAACCTAAATTTCCGCTGGCAGAGCTGAAGCCCGTGCCCCCTTGTCCTATTGCTGACTGCCTGGGAGAAGAGACCAACCCCACCTGGCTATAACCTCCCTTCAGGTGGTTATAGAGAGTGAGGAGGTCACCTCTGAGCCCCCTTTTCTCCAGACTAAACATCCCCAGCTCCCTCAGCCTCTCCNACACTCCAGGTGTGGCCTCACCAAGGCAGAGTCCAGGGGAAGGATCACTGCCCTGCTCCTGCTGGCCACGCTGTTCTTGATCCAGGCCAGGGTCCCATTGGCCTTCGGGGCCACCTGGGCACACTGTTGGCTCATGTTGAGCTTCCTGTCAATTACTACCCCAGGTGCCTTTGTGCCTGGCTGTTCTCCAGCCACTCTGGGCTGGTTTCCTGTTGGGGGGCTTGGGAGGGTGGCAGGGGTTTGAAACAAGCAGCACACAGTGTGCTGTTGTACCCCTGGGGCCATGCTGTCTGAGCTGGAAACAAATCATGGAATGCCAGGATGGTTTGGGTTGGAAGGGACCCTGAAGTTCATCTCATCCCACCCCCTCTTCTATGGGCAGGGACACCTTCCACTAGCCCAGGTGGCTCCAAATGCTGTCCAGCCTGGCCTTGGACCCTCCCAGGGATGGGGCAGCCACAGATTCTCTGGGGAGCCTGTGCCAGGGCCTGCCCACCCTCCCAGGGAAGAATTCCTTCCCAATATCCCATTTCTCCCTGCCCTCTGGCTCTGGGAAGCCATTCCCTGTGTCCTGTCCCTCCATGCCTTGTCCCAAGTCCCTCGTCAGATCTCCTGGAGCCCCTTCAGACACTGGAAGGGGCTCCAAGGTCTCCCAGAGAGGTCTCCAAGGTGTTGGGAGAGCCAGGGTGGAGGAGGGCTATCCCTGGCAGGGAAAGTGGGAACATGGGAGCTCCAAGGCCACCTCCCCTGCTATGAGGGCTGTGTGGAGATCCAGGGACTGATTTGCTCTGTGTGGCTCCCTGAGTTTTGATTAAGAGAGAAAATAAACTTGGAGCAGACCTGAGTCCCATCAGGAGTGCCTCAGGAAGCTGCTGAGGAAGGAGGACGGGGAACCCCATGTCCCCTGCCAAGCTGAGGACACCCTCCTTGGGAAGCCCCTTCTCCTGGGAACCCCAGCTCCAACGTGGAGCCTCCAGAGTCAAGCTCCAGCTGTAATTACAGCCAAGGAGTAATAGCCAGGTTGTCTGGTCTGTCCAATTAGTGTAATGAGGCTTCTATGCAAGAAGGATTTGAGTTACTAAGAAGCTTAAATAAATTTGGTCTTGGAATCACAGCTAGAGATGGGACTGACTGGGTGATGAAATCCTCCTGCCCAGGTATGCCCATCCCCTCCCTGGGGCTTCCCAGTGCTCTTCTCCCCTCCTTCCAGCTCTCCTGGGGCCCATCTGTCTCTTCTTCCAGGATAAAAGTCACTTCAAGCTGAAGAGCCCTTAAAGGCTTTGTGACTGGGGCATAATCCCAAACTGCTCAGAATTTGGGAGGAATGATTAGGAATAAACTCTCTGTGCCCAGCTCAGCTTCCTTCTGCAAGAAGCCAAGTATCTGGCCCCCAGTTTGAATGGATTCAGGGATTCTTTATATGGATATCTCAGATGATCAAATTAATTTACACAAAATAGTAAAAGTAGTGCTGGGAGGAGCAGGGTAAAATCTGAGGGTAAAATCCTGCAGGGCAGGGCTCAGGGCAGCTTTCCTGGCTCCTGCCCCTGAGGAGGGCAGGGGCAGAAATGATTCCAGGTAGAGCAGGCTGTTGTTTGGGAAGATGTGGGAAGGGAGCAAGGCTGCTCCTTCTGGAGCCAGCGCCTGGGCAGCCCCATGGACAGGGCTGGGCAGGACCCGGATCCGTGGGGAGTGTGTGGGGTGGGCACAGGGGGTGCAGGGGGGTGGTGGGGGCTGGCACCCTGCCCTCTGCCCTCCCCATCCCTCCCACAGCCTGGCTAACCCGCTGCTGTGTCCTTGTCCCCAGGTGAGCCAGCTGAGCAGGCACTTCAACATCCGACCCTTCTCCCTAAAGAAGCCCACTCCGGACTGACTAGGGCTGGAGGAGGAGCGAGTGGGCCTGCGCTCTGCAGAAGGACTGTAAATACCTGCTGCACGTACCTGTAAATACTTCAGCCATCACCACAGATCCAAACTATCCCCTGGACAGACACCAGGGCCAGGACACGCGGCGCTGTGCCGGGGCAGGGCTGGCACGGGGCTGCTCTTCCAGCACTGCAGGCTGTGAGTGTCGCTGGAGCTGGAGCAGGAGGAGCCTTCCAGGTCACTGCTACTGTATCTTAGACCAGCTGAATGTTCCCAGTGAAACTTCCAACTCCAGCTCTTGCTCAGGTAAAGCTGGTTGGGGATGCAAATGCTTTACCTGAGCAAAGCACCTGGGCCTGTCACCAAAACCAACACGTGGCCGATTTGTCCAAGGTCAGGGGAACATCCTGGTGGTTGGGGGACTTCCCGGCTGTCCCTAATCCTGTTGGACAACCCTTATCCTGGGCTGGTACTTTGGGAGCAGATGGTGACAGTTCTCCCACGTTCTGTCCTGCCTTCCTGCATTTGGGCAAATACCACACCTTTTTGTTTTTTAAGAGAGGGGAAAAAAAAGCCCCCAAGACACACACAAAACTTACGGTTAAATCCTAATTGGAGTGGCTTAAAGAAATCAGGGCTCAGTTTCCTGTTAAGAGTGGGAACGTGGCTTTTGCCTGCTCCGCTCGAGCTGTGGGTACCTGGGACCACGTCTCAGCCTGGTCCTGCCTGTCCGTGTGTGTTCCCAGTCCGTGTGTGGGCTCTGGGCTCCCAGTGGCCACAGAAAGTGGCTGAGACCATGGAGCTCCCAGACCCTGCTGTGTCTTTGTCCCCAGTGGCCGCGTGTCTCATCCAGGGATCTCTTTGTTTACTGTCCGCTTGTCCAAGACGTGCGTGCTTTGATCTGATTTCTTAATCCGTTTTTGTAATTGAGTTTGAGTGGGATGGTGAAGGCTGAATGCTGATTTTCTTTCCTGTTGGCTTGATTTAATGAAGACCTGTGCTTGAATGAAGAGTGTAGCTTAAAGCCAGGCTCTGGAAAGGCTGCATCCGGAAGTGAACAAGCACAGCAGAGTGTGCAGGTGGAACTGCCGTGGGAACAAAGTCCTTCAGACACTGATTGTGTGGGGCATAACAGCCTGGTCAGAGCGTTTTCCTTTGGCAGGCAGAGCCTCCTGCTGCTTTAGGAAACCTTCAATGTGTAAGTTACAACAAGAAGTAACTACTGTCTCATGCTTTGTCTTTTGTAAATTGGAATCACTGTCATGCAGACAACGAGACTTGAAACCCTGAGGTTGAGCTCATGAGTTCTTGGGGCGCAACTCAGGGTCACTTGGCCACCCCTTGGTCAGCCCATGGTCACGATACAGCCTGTGAGGAACCAGCAGGTACCTCCCCCTGGGCTGAGGAACCAGCAGGTACCTCCCCCTGGGCTGAGGAACCAGCAGGTACCTCCCCCAGGGCTGCCACCCGTCGTGGAAGGCTCTGGATGTCCATGTGCTCACGTGTCTGTATGGCTGCAACGTGGCTGGGAAAGGGGGCGGATGGTTTTCAGAGTTTATTTAATAAAGTAGCTTCCTCCCATCCATTTTACTGCTGTTGTACAGAAAAAACCCTCAGTGGACAAACAGACTGGGCTGCGCTTGAGTTTTTGACTCCTGCTGTTTAAGGAAATGTAATTATTGAGATAAATGTAAGTTCTGCTCACACGTGAATTAGAGGGAACTTTAAACTGGGACCCACTTCCCTGGGACACGTGTGGGCAGCAGAGCTGGGCTGGCAGCACTGACAAAATGAGAGGGTTGGGTGACTTTCTGTCTAGTTTTGTGTTTGTAGGGCCAGGGAAGAACTGAGCTGTTCCCTCAGGCTTCCAGCTGAGCTCTGAGCTCCCAAACCTGGCACTTGCCTTGTCCTGTCTCTTCCCACAGCCATCCCTGGGGCCTGAGGACTGGGATGCTGCTGATGTTGGGAGGACTTGTCTGAGCTTAATTCTTAGTGTGTAGGAGAAATATCTCTCTCCCAGAGTGGAACTGCTTCCTCCACACAGGCTTTGTCTTTGGGGAGTCCTGGCTTTTTGGTGCCTTAATTTATTGCACCTTGAAACTAGAAAAATGTCTCCTTAAATCAGTGCTGGGGCTGGGCTGGCTTGTCCCTGGTGCCACCAGAGCAGGGAGGGAGCAGAGCCCATCTCAGTGCCCGTGTGATCCGTGCTGCTGAGGAGGGGGAGTTCTCCTTGGGCTCTTGGAAATCCAGTCATTTTTGCTCCTGGGTTCTTAGAGGGGAATGGAAACAAATGAGGAATGTGGTCAGGGTGGGGTGTGGCAGGTGAGGAACAACCTATTTATTCATCACCGTAGTTTTAGGTCTGAGGAATAAACGTGTTCCTGGGTAACAGCCTGTGAGGGGGATGTTCCACGGTGGAGGTCCCTGGGTGGGCTCTGTCCTCCCCAAGGGGTGTACTCCTGGGGACGGAGGGGACATGTCCTGGCTCCTCAGCTCCTCCAGCTCATCCATGTTGTCTCTTCATCCAGGGGTAGCATTAGTTCATGTTGCTCCAAGCCTTGGACACTCCCAGGAATCCAGGGGCAGCCACAGCTGCTCTGCCCAACCTGTGCCAGGGCCTGCCCACCCTCCCAGCCAGGAATTCCATCCCAATATCCCACCTCTCCCTGCCCTCTGGCAGTGGGAAGCCATTCCCTGAGTCCTGTCCCTCCATGCCTTGTCCCAAGTCTCTCTCTAGCTCTCCTGGAGCTCCTGGATGGGACTTGGCAGCTGCTCTTCTCATAAACATCAGCCACCCAAAGCAGGGGCTTTGCCAGAGCTGGGAGCAGCTCCTGAGGCTCTGGGAACATCTTTAAGCTCCTTTAAATAGAGCTGGGCTCGTGTCACCTCCCGGCGCACCAAGGACCTGCAGCGGGTACTCAGAGCTGTGGCGATCTCGGGGCAGCTCCAGTGAGGCCCCTAAACTCTTCTCCTCCATGTCTGCTTGTGACAGACCTGGAAAATCCCTAGGGAAGCGGTGCCTTTGGGAAACTAGCCTTGACTCCTGCTTTTCCCACCCCTGCCTCACTGTGCTGTGTCAAAGCAGGGTCTGAGGTGACGTGAAGGCTGCTCTGGGGGGGACAGGGAGAGGACAAGAGGAAATGGCCTCAAGTTGTGCCAGGGCAGGGGCAGGTGGGAGATTGGGAACAATTCCTTCCTGGAAAGGGCTGTCCAGCCCTGGCACAGCTGCCCAGGGCAGGGGTGGTGTCCCCATCCCTGGAGGGATTTCAAAGTCGCATGGATGTGGCACTTGGGGACATGGTCAGTGGTGGCCTTGGGAGTGCTGGGGGAACAGTTGGGCTTGATGGACTCAGAGGGTTTTTCCAACCCAAAATGCTCATGGCAACGATGGGAGCTCTTTGCTTGTGGGAAAGGTCACTGTTAGTGTGCAGAAGACCCTTTGGCCCATCCAGGTGTGGTCAGACGTGGCTTGAGATGTCTCCAGGCTGCTCTCCAGGGATGTGGCCGGGCCATCCCTGTCCCGGGACTGGAGGTTCTCAGGGGAATTCACTGCTCACCCTCCAAGGTGTGTTCACTTGGTCAGAGCTGGGGCTGAGCTTCAGGTTGGAGACTTCAAACCATTCCCCCCACCCTGCCCCCCTGTCTCCCAGCAGGGACACTGCCCTGGCTCTGTCCCTTGGAGTGTGTCCCTTGAAGGGGACACTGATCCTGGCAAATCCCAGGGATGCCGATCGCTCTCCCGGAGTCCAGACTCTGGGGGTTCAGGTATTGCAGTGGGTGTGAATTCCAGTCTGTTCAATGCTATTACTGAGATATTTATTGTGTTTAAACCAAACAAAAAACTATTAAAGTTCAGTAAAGAATAAAATTTTCCATGCCTTTTACTGGTGTTTGTCTTTTTTTTTTCCTGCTGAAAATGGTGGGGAAGTGGGTGGAGCAGGGAAGGGGCTGGAGGGCAGGGAGCAGAGATGGATTCATGGAATGACAGGGGGGTTTGGGTGGGAAGGGGCCTTAAAGTCCATCTCATTCCAGGGGCAGGGACACCTTCCCCTATCCCAGGGTGCTCCAACCCTGTCCAGCCTGGCCTTGGACACTTCCAGGGATCCAGGGGCAGCCACAGCTTCTCTGGGAATTCCAGATCAGCCCCTCCCCTCCCTCTCAGCCCGGAATTCCATCCCACTGTCCCATCTCTCCCTGCCCTCTGGCAGTGGGAAGCCATTCCCTGTGTCCTGTCCCTCCATGCCTTGTCCCCAGTCCCTCTCCAGCTCTCCTGGAGCCCCTTCAGGCTCTGGCAGGGGCTCTCAGGTGTCCCTGGATCCTTCCCTTCTCCAGGTGAGCCCCCCCAGGTGTCCCAGCCTGGCTCCAGAGCAGAGGGGCTCCAGCCCTGCAGCATCTCCAGGGCCGGGAGCAGCCCCCGCCGGGCTGGGACCCTCCGAGCAGCATCCCGGGGTGGCAGCAGGGCCGGGGCTGTGCCGGGAGCTGCGTCCTGGTGGCCAAGCCCGGAGCGGAGCCCCGAGCCCTGCGGCCTCTTCCCGGACCCTGGGCCCTGAGCTCTCCCCCTGGGATAAAGCCAAGGTGTGTTTAAGCCGCTCCACGGCTTCCCCTGAGCGGATTGCTGCGGTAGGTGTAATGGAATTAAGGGATTGTTGGGGACAATGGGTTTGGAGCGCACGGGGTGCCGGCACCGCGCGGTCTGCTCTCACATTCCCGGGGCTGCTCCCACCTTCCCGAGGCTGTTCCCACCTTCCCGGGGCTGCTCCCACATTCCCGGGTTTGTTCCCACCTTCCCGGGGCTTCTCCCACATTCCCGAGGCTGTTCCCACCTTCCCGGGGCTG
>VWZG01007627.1:1467-57816 GCA_013396735.1 Grallaria varia
TAAAATCCTGATACGATCCTGTGGGGTTTTCAGCTACAGGAAACAAATTATGATGCAATTTTTAAACATGGTGTAATTAAGGTAACAAAGAAAAGCAAGAAGGACTGAAAAGCCTACTTATTGGACTCCATAGTTAAAATATGTTTCTTTCTTATATTCCACTGTCCAAATCATTAACTATAACATAGAAAAATGGATTAAAACTTTGCTAAGTTACATTTCAGGAAATATTTTCCACAATTTATCACTCAAGAACAATGTTAGCTTGTAATATTTTGTTGAAAGTCAGTCTTTTGATAACCATGTTAGTAGTTCATTAGTCACTTCCCTTCTCTAATTCAGCTATTACTTGTGTAAAAAGCAAAATTCGTTCATTCATAAAAGCCTGTTTTGCATTAATTTTAATTGAAAAACATCTTAAATGAGATTACACAAAGAATCTTCCCTTCTACCCTTCAAAGATAAAAAGTATTCCTTAGCTCTCATTTCTCAATAGTCTCTAAGAACTATCAAACTGAGAAGCAAGAATCAATGGATTCCACAAATACCCGTCCTAAAAACTGGGGAAAGAAGGGAGAGAGAACAGAGGAAGAAAACTTCATGAAAACATAGGAAAGAGAAAAGTGTACTTTTTAGTTGCTATGCTAAAAACCTTAGATAAAAATTCTGCAGAATCTGTCTTAAAACAAGAATTCTACTTAATTCTCATACAAATTTGTGAAAATACGTAATCTTACTAAAACATTCCCTTCCTCATCCTTTTAACTGCAGGTACCATATTGAATTGGTATCAAAGTTAGAAAAAATAAAAATAAAACCCAATAAAACCCCCAACCTCACTACAGTGATATGAATAAAAAGCACCAAACCCAAAACTTTTCCGACTGAAAGTAAGAATCTTGAGAGATGTCACTATGCCTAACACGGTCAGACAACTACACTGGCGATGGGTTAGAATTTCTCTTCTCTCCAAAGTAGAATTTCCATTCTAAGCAGATTTTCCAGTAAAGTCAAGATGTATCTACTCTGGAAGCAGCTCCTGCATCTCACACGTAGGTTGACTGTTCAGGTATTGTTCAGCTTACTGGCTATCATATTCTCTAATAATTTTATATTAAGCATAGAATTATATGTTCTTTTCAAAATTTTTCTGGGATATGTCCATGAAAATCCTTTATTTCTCAAAACATAATTTAACTTTTGCACCATGGTAAAAATAATGATTAATAAGGAAGAGAGACAGCTTCTCATGTGGCAACTTAATTGATTAATGTGCAAAATTTCCTACTGTTTAGGGTGTACAGGATTTGAATTACAGCACTCCAATATTCTAGCAACTTTTAAAGGGTTTTTCCTGACTCTTATTTTTCATGCTATTGCCAGTTAGTCTTTCAGAGAGAAACGTTGAAAATAAATGTGAAGATAAGGAACAGTGGAAGGCAACCTGAAAATTTATTACACTCAAATAATTAATGCTTCCTCTGCTATCATTACTGTTGCCCTTATAATGCCTTAAGTGGGCACTGAATCTTGTATTTCACATATAATTAAAGTCTCAGTACAACAGGCAAAGTTGCATTTTGCAATTTTACGGCATTTGGACTCAAGTTTCAACATTTCTTTCCAGTTTGTGGTCAACAAGACATATTGCAAGCCTGCCCTTACAAAACATATGCCAAGATGCTTTTAAAACCTAATTATTTTTCAGTGGCAGCAAAGAGAGAAGATGTGGAGATAGTAAAGCCCTTACTAATGTCCTCCCTAAGCTATTGAGATCTTAATTCTTGCAAGAGAACAGTTCTGATGAATGACATAATTATCTTCAGCTTTAGAAGGAAGTATCAAAGACGTCTATTTGAAACCCCTCTGCACTGCAGTAGCTCAGGCTTTCACATTTGACTTTAAGCATGCTAGGTATCAAAGCAAAGACTGAGAAATGTGGCCTGGAGAGATCTGAATTGATTTGCTGGGAACTGATCCCCCAGCACTTCTTTGAGTTGAAAGCACATCCATGGTCAAGACATATTGCTAGTCAGGGCCAACTATTCAAAGCAGAGTGTTTGGATGACAATATGCAGGCACGTAAGTGCTAAGAAAAAGTGATAATTGCTCTCTGATCTGCACTGCAGTAAGAATAGAAATAAAACCCCTAATGCTGCTCTTAAAATTAGAGATATTAAGCAAATAATAACAATCAAAATACAAAACTGAGGATATTTGGGGCTTTCAGCTGGGTTGTGTGAACACTCATTATATTCTGACCGATGTTTCTCCTTATGACACTTTTAACTTCCTCTGAAAAAGCCTGTTTAAATGCTTAATTTAAAGCTAATGTAATTTAAAAATGCCACAATATCGAGTATAAATTTGATTATTAACATCATAACATTTAAAGGACCGCTATTATAGCAGAATACAAAATCTTCTAAGATATATAAGCTTCTCTTTATTTTATGACCTTAAACAACAAATTCAGGCTAATGATCCCTGAGGGACACTCCTGGTGATGAGCCTCCAGCCAGACTTTGTGCCACTGATCATAACCCTTAGAGTCTGGCAGTTCAGCCTAATTTCATTGCACCTCACTGGCCTCTTAACTAGCCTGTACTTCATCAGTTTCCTTATGAAAACATTACAGGAGGCTGTTAAAAACCTTGCCAAAGTTGAGATAAAAATCATCCACTACTTTCCACCTGTCCACGGAGCTGGTCAAGTTGTCATGAAAGGTTAATCAAGCATGATTTGTAAATTATATTACCTTTCTAAATTCATAGTGACTACCACAAAAAGGTTTTTATACTTAGCACATGTTGGTGCATCCTATTGGGTCCCATGGATTTGTGTCTGTCCAACTTGTTTAAGTGCTCCCTAATCTAATCCTACTCCACCAAGGGTAAGTCTTCCTTGTTCCAGATTTTCCCGTTCTTCTTGAGGGCCTGGAATCTCTCAGTGACAGTTTTGCCATTAAGACCAAGGTAAAGAAGAAGTCATTGAGTACCTCAAGTCTTTTCTGTGCCCTTTGCCATCAGATTCTCTGCCCCATTTAGCAGCAAGAACAGCACAGTAGCAGACACCAGTTCATTTTGAGGCAGTAAAAGAAGTAAGAGGAAAGTGAAGGTTAAAACAGAGGATTCAGAGATTTTGAGACAGGTCATCTATGGAACAGAACGACATAAGATCACACTGCTAAGAAGTTTGATAATGCAAAGGTGTAACAGTAAGGCTTACAAAATTACAATTATTCAGAATTTTCTCTTTTTTAATTATTAGCTCTTTAGCAATGTTCATTTATGCAGTTTTGTGAGAGAAATGGAAATAGAAGCATAAGAAAAGGGCATGCTTATGTGCATACACCAAGTTGTTTCTGTGTGCCCTATTGCAAAGAGAATATAGAACTCATAAACAAAAAACTGATAAAGAAGTTGGTACAGCAAGGCAGTATCTGTAATTTCCCACATACAGAAAGTATATATAAACTCCTACTTCTCATTCTAATCTTGCATTTCTCTGAAAGCAGAGAAGTATAATTAAGTGAAATTGTAAGAGAGAACTGTAATGAAGTAACCTGGCAGTAACCACAAAATTCATCTTCACCTGTGACCCAGAGTCAAATCTACAATCTGCACAACTGAATATATCAACACAGTGAGATATCTGTATTATCAGAATGATTTAGCAGAAGCTATTATTTTCTGAGAACCCCAATATTATAATTCAATTGTTCTCTTTGGGTACCAATTTTGGGGAGCTTTAGAAATAACTAATTCCAAAAAAACACCTACTTTACAATTGCTGATAATCCTGTGATGACTTATTAAAAACAGACTCCTCATTTTCATATTGTAATTTGTTACATACTGTTGGGCAACTAAAACAACACTTTAAATATTTGGCTCCTTAAAAAGTATTATTCATACATATTTCACTAGGACATTTGGAGCTTTTTTTGTCCAGTAATGTCCACTAGATCTGTGCTTTAGGGTTCAGATTCATTCCTCTCATCTTAGAGATTATAACTCAAAGTTTACTGCTAAATAAGATGAATTTTGACGTTTATATTCTTCCCAATGAGTTCCCACAGACCAGAACAAGGTCAGGATGCCTCAACATCTCTGTTACTGGAGCCGACAATAAAGAGAGCAGACAGTGGGGATGAGGAATATAACCATGCAGCATTTATGGTGAGCCAGCTACAGCCATTCTCTCTGCAGGTTGTCATCTATACACACAGGGATCAGAGGACACCCAGCAGAGTAGAGTGCTTGCAACTGTGAGACAGCTCCACTAGAGCAGGCTCTAGACAGAGATAATAAAAAATAATACACTGCAAATACACTTACCTGCTCTAGGGCACATTAATCTAGCTAAGAAGCCCCTTGAGTTAATCATAAGACCAAACCCAAACTAGGAGCTGACAGCTAGAAATGCATTTCTGTTGGAGGCAGGGGATATGGACTGATATTTCAACCTAATCAGCAGAACTAGTCAACACATTTGAGAATATCCATTATAATTTGCTTCTACACAGCAAAATGAGAAAAGCAAAGAAATTCCAAGCATACACGAGACAGAATATGCCTAAATGAGACTTCTGGAAGATGATATGCAAATAGATTATCCATAATTCAGACAGGTCAGAAATCACTCGAGGCAAAAATGACACTGGACAACCTTTTCCATTTGTGGCTTATGAGCCATTCTGGACGGCTTCCCTGCTCATCATCACACTGGCCTTTCTAGGTGCTCACTCCCCATCCAAATGCTGAAGAAGGCAATGAAGTTAGAGTCAAGAAGCAAAAGGGGATAATCATACATGGAAACAGAAGTAATAATGACTAGTGGTTGAACAGTTCTATCTGATTCAAACACCAGAACTGCCTGGATCAGTCTTAAACGGAAAAGGTAATTTTATCTAACCTTATTCAAGAAATCATGAAAGTCAACCTGCCCTTGCAAGTAGGATAAGATTCATAATCTGGCACATTAGTCTCTATTACCTTCCTCAGTTTCACTGGGATAAGGGATATACAAAAATTATTCTAAAAATTCTGAAAAGCTAGCTCTCAAACACACCACTGTAAGTACAAATACTAACAACTGAGTGTGACTATAAACAGGAAAATTGAGGTAAAGTATTTACTGCTAGCACTTCCTGACATCATTATTGGAAAGAAGAAAGTGAGAAGGTTCACACTTCACCTTTCATGCCAAGTTATAAGCTGTAAGAACACACAGAACACGGAAAGTCTATCAAACAGTGCTAGTCAAAAGATGCTGATTTTGGAATGCAGAAACACAAGGAAAGGAACTACATATGGGTAGGCAATGACTTATTCCCCACCCCCCCCAAAATGTTGTCAATAATAAGTTGCTATGATGTCCCTATGAGTAACAATTGTAAAAGTCTAAAAAAGGAGTGCTAAAAGGAAAAGCATAGTGAAAGAATTACCTCACCTTTTTGACAATCTTTCCACACAATTCCTCGATTTTCCTCATAATGTTTATTTAACCAGGTGAGGATTCTTCGTTCATATGGAGAATATATGTTACTGGATAAAGCTTCAGATTTTATTCTCGGCAGGTTCTGCATGAATTCCAAGCTGGATAGGTCAGTTCTGCTACGGGAAGAAACACGTCGAAGAACAAACACCTGAAATGTTAAACACATGTTTTAAAGCATGAACGGTAAAAAGAGTTTCAAGTTGAAGGATAAAAAAAAAACCCAAAACACTCCAAACTCAAAAGATTTTCTAATTTAGAAAAAGTTTAAGAGATGACACACGAGCACCCACACAACCATTACACACCACCAAGGTGATGAAACTTCTCAAGAGCGAGATGTAGAAGCAGTAGCTGAGATCACCCGGTTTGTTCACCGTGGAGAAGGCTGAGGAGTGACCTCATCCACAGCCTACAACTTCCTGAGGTGGGGGAGCAGAGAAGAAGGTGCTGATCTCTCTCTGGTGACCACTTACAGGACACAAGGAAATGGATTGAAGCTCTGTGTTCATTTTGGATATTAGGAAAAGGTTCTGCACCCAGTGGGTGGTTGGTCACAGGACATGACTCCCCAGTGGTCACAGCACCAAGGCTGTCAAATTCTACAAAATACAGACTGCACTAATATAACATTTCCTAGATGGAACATGTTAACACACTGTTAGAAGTTTTAGAACTGAGAAAACTAAAATGTTCTCACGCTTTCCTTGTGTGATAGAGAGAAATAAAATACTTAAAAGTATTTTGCTTTACAGATCTGTTTGGGAAAAAAATCCCCAAAACCTCGAATATACCACAAAACAAAAGTTATGGCCATCAGTTCCTCAGAATCTGGTAGTAAAAGTCTCTGCAATTTACCTTGTATATCTGCAGCAGCACATCAGTCCAAACTCGTTTGCTCATTCTCTCAAACGTACTGTCCTCCAGGACGAATATGTGCTTGTCACTAAATCTGTCTGAGGTTTTCACATCTCCCACATTCAACTCAGCCTTCAGATAAAGGGATGGAAGTTATTTTCCATATTCATTTCAGCAGTTTGGATGGAAATTCACAAGACGACAATAATACATTAATGGCAGAAATGACTGGTAACATCTACTGTAGTGCAATAGTGACCAACATTAGAACCATTTACAACTTACAACTATCTCAGGATTAAGAGCCATAACACAGAATTGACAGGAGCTCAAAGCAGCAATCAGGAAATAGGGCAACACACAAGATATTATGTCTTTAAAAATTATAAAATCTGCAATTATGTGATATCTACTCTGAGAAAACACATCTGTTGGAAATTAATAACAGGTATCAACAGTATCAGCAGAAATGGAAAAAAAAACTACAGGGAAGGCGTGTGTAAATGTTGGTGTCAGCTTAAATTTCAGCTCCGTCTCATCACCATGCTTAGATTTATGCAATTCAAATCTGTCAGTAGGAACACTCACAGTCCACAGAGGACTTCCATTAATCTTCAAAGGATGGAAATCAAGCACATGGACTTTGTTAAAAACAAAACAAAAGCTACCTTCAGTATCGTTTTTGTTGTTTTCACTTTAATCCATAACTTATAATCTTCAGGTTCAAGCAGAAATTCTGGCATAACATGAGAAAGACATGCTCCTTGGCTTCTGAAATCATAAAGCAGGAAAAGTTAATAGCTAGCAAAGATAAATATTTTTTATATAATAAATATAAAGAAATACAAACCTTTCAACTTATCAGCCTGTGTGTAAGCTCTTCTACCCGAATAGGCTTTGGACTAGTGATGCAGTTCTATTAATTGCTTTACACAGCTTTTGTTCATGTAGCTTATGCTTCCTACAACTACACACTAAAAGAATACACAACCCTGCACATACTGCCTTCTTTATGAGAATTGTTCTCCCATAAGGGATTTATAGTAACACAAAGCATCAAAACTAATAGTACCCATTTCCCTATCCAAGGGACCAGGGCTGCATAACATTAGTAGAACTAAAATTTGATGATGCTTTTATCTGTCTCCAGACATATACATACACACACACACACACACGTATGTATGAGATACTGGCAGTCATGGGTATAAGCAAAGGTACTTCAAAACTCTGTTAACTGCTAAAACTGACCTGCAATCTCCTCTAAAGTGACTAATAAATGCAATAGGAAAAGTAACTGCAGTAACAAAAGGCAACTTCATTAGACTGAATACCAAAAAAGCTAACTTTCAAGTGAAGAAAGGCTATTCATTATCTCAAATAACACAGTTGAAGGAAATGTGCTGGAAAGGAGAAAACAATGAAGAATTTTGAAGTTTATTTTTCTCAGGGGAGCACAAAATCTTCCTGACTTTTAGGTCAGGAAGTTAAATTGTTCTCTGCATTTTTAGCATAGTTAATGTGATTTAAAAAAAAAAAAAAAAATCAAACTAGCCTTTCTTGTTATATAACCAGTCCTTCATTCTAATTAAGTGATTATACTTTTTTGGTACCATACAGTCCAAAATGAATTTACCTTGTTGTAAAGACAAATATCACAGATTGAAATTTGGATCACGACAACTTATTTCTCTTCCCATAGAACTAAATTATTTAGTGACAGTATAATTTCAGTTTCCATACTTGACATGGTGAAATTACCTTTTCAGATTACTGAAATGTAATGTTACATACAATTATCTAACATGTTTTTTAAAACAAAAATACGTTAATCAGGGACCCAAAAATGACATCAAGTTAATAGTCTAGTTCTAAAACTCACCATGTCTGAAATTCCCATTTTCCATTCACCCACATACTCTGTCCCATGAAATCCCTTTTAATCTTCAGCTCTTCCCAAATGAGAAAAGTTACACAATGTTAATCTTTTCACGTCTCCTATCTTTCTTTCAATGTTTTCACTTGGTAAATACATGGGAATAGGTGTAATCTACAATTTTCTTTCCAAGAAATACTATATAACAAGGTTACTTGTCATCACAGTAAAGCTCAATATAACTGAATGTTCTCATAATTGGCTACATTTTGTTACTGAGGAACTCTCTCTTACGAAAATTCCTCTTCGTTCAGGTGGATATTAAAGCTGACTCCAGTTCTCCACGATCAGTATTTTCACACTGTTAAGACATTTTTCCTCAAGACAGAGGACTTGCAGCAATGCACTTAGTTGTACTCTACAATGCCCAAGCTTTTCCTTCAGTGATGTGGCAATGCACCAAGGAAACCCTTGGAGTGAAGGACAATAAAACTGATCTTTGAAACAGTGAGCGACATCCACCTGCTTTGGCAAGTGGAAACCTTAAAACATAAATTATGCTTTATTTGAACCATGCTGACCAGAAAGTAGTGGGTGGTGGAAGAAAGCCAAGAACTGTCTGCTAGCTTTCCACAAAACACAATGAATGTGCAGGGATAGCAGGCCACAGATAAATTACTGGTATCTCAGATGGCTCTGGGAGTCCTACCATCATTACATACAGTCATGCCAGCAGTAGAAAAAGTATATCCATAAATCAGGAGCAATGAAGATATTTTAAAGGATTCACCCAAACTAGAAGTGGCAGAAAGCCAACAGGATGTGGCAATGTTAAGCACATACTGATAATCAATTTAATTATAGACAGGTTCAGACTGGAAAAGACCTCCAAGATCATCAAAATACGGATAAGCACAGGAGTCCACCTAGAACTGCTTTTCTATGAAAATCTGTGTTGTTTTTCTACGATTTTTATGGATTACTACTTCATGTCCAACCAACAGACCTCAACACCCATCAGCCACCAACTCATCTGTGTACCAACATCTTGGACATAGCCTTGACCAGCTGGCTACTGCTTCAATTCTGCTCTGAATACATCAGTGACTTAAAAGACAAAACTCAGGAAAACTGAAGGCTTTTATTAAAATTTAGCTACTAAACAGCTCTTAAAAAATTCCCAAGTAATCAGCTTAGAAACACTGAAGTATTTCTTTCTAGCTGCTGTTATGCTTAGCAAAATGGGTTGGGATCCACATACCCAAATCTCCTAACTTTAAAGGATGCAAAAATCACCTTATATGCTAGTTTCAAGATTCCTAGACTCCTGGAAAAGCTCAATGGGAAGACTGCACGTAAGAGCCAGCAGGCTCCACCAAGAGTATCAGTGAAATGGCAAGATCATTAATGAAACACTTGATCTGAGCATCTACAGAGTCTGCCTAAGGAATGAATTTGAGAGTCATCATCTTTTGCAATTAAGGACGCAGAGTTCCTGTGGAATTGTTGTGTTGAATATAACCTTACCAGAGGACACTTTGATTAGTGTAAACTGCAGGGGAGAACCTTGGTAAAAATAAATTGAAGTTTATAATACATAAATCTTATCTCACAAAAAAGAAAGTATTAAAGAAAACCTGCTGAATACCATTCAGTTGGAATTATGTTTGAACCATGCTAATTAAAGAAATATATGGAAAGAAAAGATGCATGCATATTTCATCATGCTTGTACTTACTTAAGGAAAGAAAGCAACGCAGAATGCTGCCAGTGGAGCTGTAACACTCGCTCTGTCAGATCCAGGGGCAATAATTGGCTCGCCGCAACTCCTGGTAATGAGTCTCCATTCAGATTGAATATCATGTCACAAAACCCCTTATCTTTGCCAAGGTTTTGTGTAAAACCCTTCGCTTGTGCAATGGCCCTCTGGACTTTACACACATCACTAAGAGAGAAAAAGCCTTTGATATTATCCTTTTAAATGCATAAAAAGATTTAAATTACATGTATCACAGTGTTAGATTTAATAAACCATGAATTAAAAAACAGCAGCAGGAAGGTTGAAAAGTATAGCACTTTTTCCTTTTTAGAGAACTTTAAGAATTTTGAACTGAATGGAATATTTAACACATATATGGGAAATACTTTATAAATAAATTAGTGTTTTCAATGATTTGATAAGCATAAACATAACTTTGATTTCTATCATGTTTTTAAATGTCTATATGTTTGTGTCCCAGAAGAGTGGCTTTTTCATTATTTAGTAGCAAGCTAGATAAGATTAGGAAGTGATGCCACTAAGACTGATATATTTCCAGGGTGTTTGCAAGACTGTTGACTATGAAATATTCTTTCCCATCTCTTTTTTGATCTTTAGATCATGTGGGGGGAAAAAAGACATTGTCAAAACACTTACGCCACCAAGGAAGGTACAATGGCTAGAACTGTGCTCGTTCTGGGAGGAGAATCAGTTTCACTTAGAAGGGTGACATAATTTGAACTGTCTATTTACCATACATTGCATTTCAATATGCCAGAGCATCACAGTTGAAAATACATTTCAGAAATAAATATAAAGTAACACTTGGATGACATTTTCATATAAGCAGCATATATAAGCTTCAATTTTAATAGAAAACTGTACATTTGAGTGTTTATATTCCTTAGATCATATCCAAAACACTCTAGTAGATACGCTAACATTTTATTAGACAGACATGAGTTAGCTCTAAGCAGACATGAATTACCATCTCAGTGAATGAGGGATGGAAATAGGATTCTGTCCCTTAGGCCAGCCAAAGAGCGTGAACCAACCCTTAATAGCAGTTAGGGTTTTTTGAAAGAAGATGTACGCCTCTTCATCTTCATCAGGAGAAAGTGATAATTCAAGTTTATTTTTTTCCCCGCAACTTTGACTGCCAACTTCACTCTCTTCACTTGTGCCTTCACTCTCTTCACTTGTGTATTCATCACTGTCGCTTTCAAAAGTAGTATCCAGCTCTGAATGATGCACCACAAAAAAAAAAAAAAAAAAATCCAGAAAGATTCTTTATTTCCCTATTTTTGTCTAGTACAAAATATTTAACCCACAATTGTTTTCAAAAAACCAAAAAAACTAGACAACAAATGATCAGCTTATTCTAGGAGTAAACAATTGAAGTGACACACACGCGTCTTGGGAACAGAACAAAGGATGTTACTGAAACCTAGAAAAAAAAAAAAACCCAGACAGCAAAGCATGAACTCAGGCAGGGCTTACAAAAGCAGAGCAATCTTGAAGAAACAGTCATGAAGTTCCAATAGACACAGCTTTGCCAGTTACTCAGTACTAGTTCCCCACCCCAATCACACACAGCTACTCTACAGGTATAACTAAGCCTAAATCTATGAGCCCTTGGACTTCTCTCCCTTCCTTTAGGCCTTCTCTCTCCTAAGTTCTGACCTGTTCACAACTCAATTATGTATTTTAACAACTGCAATTTGTTAACATTAAAAACAGTATTATTGCACGAAAAAGTAACTAAGAAAATAAATAATATTCCTTATAGTACAAGTCACTTAGGTGACTCTACCCTTGAAGGTGTATTTTAATACCACTGTTACAGTTTTAATGTTTCATTAAATGCAAAAATAAAACTAGTTGATGCCGCTATGAATAAAACAGGTTGTGTTGAGATTTACAAAGAAAAACTGATTCAATGTGGAGAAAAGAGACTTATCCTTTATAAAATCATTGAATATATCTGCTGTGTTATACCTGAGAGAGACTCTTCATAGGTTGAGCCAGATGTTGCACCAAGGGAACTTGAGGAAATACTGTGGGAAAGTGAATGTGGTGTAAAACACGGATGGAGAACAGCTTCTGCACTGTTGCAGTTTTTACAGCCTGTAAAACAAGATTGAAGCTCCACTTGAGAAAACAGATTTTATTGTCTGTGCTCGAATAGATTAGAAATGGAAATCTGCTTCTTTATTCTCCTGCTTCCCTAATCAAGCAACAGTTCTGATTTGACTCATGATGAAAATTTCACTTTGGTCATTAGACTGGGGGCCAGCAAAAAGTTTCCTTCCTATTTTTTACGTTAATAAATTTCTTTTTATTTGATGTAAAGCACCTATCAGAACAATGTTAATTCAAAAATTCTGTCACGAACAAGATATTCTTAAGGAGTTTTTGACCCCAGCTGTGTAATGAGTCCCAGCATAGCATTCTCAAACTCTTTCAGACCCAACAGCACATATTTTATAAACCAAACTCAAAATTAAACTTTAGCAATCCATCATTCTGAAAGAACATATGTTTTGACATTCTCATGTTGGCCTATGGTAGGATTAGAGGACCATCTGCCAGCTGCTTCTGATGTCAGTTCAGAGAAAAAGAGGAAACAAGTGTAGTTTCTAGAGATGTAAACTCATCACAAAGAGAAGGAAAAATTCAGTATGATTAACTTTTGATTGTTGGCACTGTTATTTGTATCATCTGGAGCAAGTGAAACAAGGGCATGGAACCAAAGCCTTTCTGAATAGCTTTCAAAGACACTGTATTGTATAGATATGGTTTGGTCACATTAAACACCATCCCACACCAAAATGCTCTATACAAAACCACACAAAAAAGACTCAAGGAATTTAGTGATAATGACTTGCTTCAAAACATACAAATTGATAATATGAACAAACCCATAAGCACTCAGTGCAGGAGAGAACTATCCAATCATTAATGGGAGATCATTTCTTATAACACTATCACTCCATTTTTGGTTTAATCCTCAAGGGAAACCTACAAAGTATCTTCAAAAGACAACTTGCAGAAATGGTCTATCGGTCACAAAAAAACCAAACCAAAACAAAAACAACCACATAAATAACAGCTAATACTTTTTCCCCTTTCCTATCTTAATTTAATTATGTTATGATCCCTGAATGATATGGTACCAATAACTACCTTCTATATGGGGGGAAAAAACCCAAAACATTACCTGTCTTCTTGCTAATCTCTTTTTCAACTTCACAAGTACCAATTCTTTTTTCTCTTAAATACTCCAACACCCTTATTTTAAGTTAATGCAATCTTAGAATTCATTCTTCAAAGCTAAATCTGTTTCAGATCTAAGGAGTTACCTGAAAAATTTGTGTATTTCATCAAAATATATCAGACTTCAACAACTATAAAAAATTACAATAATTTACCCCATTAGTGAACCTGCTTTGAGCAGGAGGTTGGACTAGATGATCCCCAGGGATCCCTTCCAACCCAAATTATACAATGATCCTAATCTCTTCCCATAAGCACAGCTACATGTAAAGAGATTACAGATCACTGAGACAGGCAGAGGTGGGGCAGGATGGGGGACACAGGCAGAGAGACAGAGAGGCAGGCAGGGAGATGTATTACAGATAAAAGTATTTCTGCTCTCTGATCACAGGCTTTTATTAGTACTTAAAATATGGCTGTGCCATTCACCTTTCAAGGACAGTAATTAAAAAAAAACCCTGCAAACTATTCCCAAGAGGCAGAAAATGATCGTATTTTAAAATAGTATCATGTGGCTTTCTTCAAAACCTATGATCACTGTCTACAAACACAAAATTAAGTTAATTTATTCTCTATTATTTGGGTTGTTTTCTCTACTCATACTTTAAAAACTTCACAAAATATCCTCTAAGATGTAGGTTTGTTCAGTACTTTTTCAATAAATATTACCTAATCATTTATACCTTTTCCTCATTTTCAACAAGAAAACTTACGTTATTAAATGGTTTTTAAAAATTAATTGTGGTATACCACTGCAATTAATGAGGGAAAAAATACTATCTTGATGATCACATTCCTGTGCTAACTCTGAAAACATTGATAATACTACTGGAACTAATATCATTTAAGAGGTAGAGTGTTGACTTACTGCTTCTCAAGATAATTTTTTGATCAGAGCAGTGAAACGCCAAGTACGGGTATAAAGTAAGAAGACAATTCTCTGCTGTTGCAGCAACCTGAATTGAGAACCTGTTGAAAACAAAATACAGAGGTGACCATTTTCTATTTAGCAAAGCTAATCAAGATATTTCAGCACAAGAACAGAAGGTAGAAAGAAGGTGTCCGGAGAGCTCCTTCGCTCTTCTGTAGTGGTTTAACACAGTGGGACTGCACCTATCAGAAGACTGAAGTGCAGTACGGTATTTCCACTTGATAGCTTTTCTGTGAGCATGGGTGTATCATCAGTCTGAAAGACTTAGCAGAGATTTCAAGAAATAAACTAACTCTGTCTCTCTAAAAAAAAAAATTATTAACATCATGGCTGACATTTATGAGTGTCCTAAAGACAACTGCTACCCTGCTAAATATGTCCTATAACTTCTGACATAGGAATTTTTCTTGAATTGCAACTTCTATTTCGATATAACATTGTTACAGAAATGTCAAAAACATTTAAAAAAACATAGATTCAGTTTAAAAGCAAGAAGATATTGACTGCAATTGTTGGAATATAATAGAAATTGATGTTCATGCTGCAATATTTACTAGAGTGTCTGTGCAATTTATATTAATGGGCAGCAATCCACCTTTTAACCCTTTTTTTTTTTGTACTTCTCCTCAGTCTCCTGGAGTGTAGTCAACAAGCAAATTACTGCCATCGATGGAACCCTGTGAGACACCTGTATTTATGTCCTTAGCTCATTGCAACTGACAGGTAATTAAACTGAGCTTAGTTCTATGTTATTAAACAGCTGGGTTTGTACTCCACATTTACTTACTAATTAATATTAATATTAACTGTTTTGACTAAGCTGTCAAAAATACAAAGAAAAATGTATTTCAGTAATTCAAACAGCATACTGATATCCATCTTGCCTTAACATATTGAGAATTATGCCTATTGAAAATACACCTTGCACAGAATAAAAGAACATATTCTCTATTTTCTTTAAATAGCAACTTGAAAGATAAATTCCTATTTATTGTAAATTTAGATTAATGTTCCAAGATATCACAAGACCTTTCAGATTAATTTATAATATTGCATAATTAGATCTTACGGTTTTTTATAGAATTACTTCATTAAGGAAAACATAAATATTTTAAAACAACCAGAAAGTAGTTTTTTTCCTCTTTCAGACTTCCCTCTTTTTAGCCATCACTTTAAAGGGAACTCCATCAAACAGAGAAAGGCTCCAGCAAAATCCACGGCCATCTTTCTTATCTGTAAATATGCACATCTGTATTCCAATCTCATAGCTAACAGCTATTTAAGCCAGTAACTGAGCTCTGCAATGTTTTTGCTTGTTCATAAGACAAGTCAATCCTATTGGAACCAGGGCCTTGGCCAGTTTCACCTTGTAGCACAGTATTTCTTAGCTAATACCAAGCTTCTGGCTTTGATTCAGCAAGATATCAGCAGGACAGATGGCCATGAGAGGTACACCTACTTCTACCTCTGTGCAAAAAATGTGCATTTGTACATGCTCAAAACAGGTGTCAGAGCCTGTTTTTCTAACTCTACCAAGCCATTTAAAGACGTGCAGGATCAATAATGCCAACACAGGAAAGTTTGCAAACTTCCAACTCATTACTTTACTGTGATAAACGACAATTCTCAATACTCTGCAGGCACAAAGTAGGCAAACGTCACACAATAGAATTAGGGGCAGGAGGGGAAGAAAGCTATAAGAAGGTTAATAAAAGACTCTCAAGTTTCATGAAAAAACTTAGATGTTTGTGTTATTTGACTCTGACTACTTCCTGATTTCTCAGTTTGAGGTGAGCACCTCAGCCATCTCCATCCTCAGTGCTGGTGTGAGATTTGGGCATATGCCAAATCTTCATTCATGGTAACGAAACACAGAAAAGTGTGCTTGAGAACAACTGCAGTACAGCTCAACCACTCAGCCAAATTCCATGAGTGACACTGCTCAAAGCAACGACCCTAACTGCACAGTCTAGAAGAAAAGAACAGTCACCGCAACAGAACGGCCAATCCCTCAGAGTTCGTGGCCAAGAGAAGCTCCGTCCTGTTCCATGTTGCTCAGTCCCATAAGGACATGCCTTATTGCCTGCTGTGCTATCATAGCAGGGGAAATGAACCCACCTAGCCAGTGCAAACACTGAGGATGAGTGGATGGACCCTGCAAGTCAACAGTTGATATAGATCACAAGGACTTAACTTCTGTGAAGAATGGACCGAAGAACTTGCTATATGGGGAGATTCTGAGAGTTGTCAATGTTCAGACAGGAGGAGAGAACGTTCAGGGGGACCTTGTTTGTGTGCACAAATATGCGATGGGAGAGGTGAAGGAAGATGGAGCCAAATTCTTCACAGGGATGCTCAGTGAGACCACAAAAGACAATGGGTACAAACTGAAATACAGAAAATTTGATCTAGGCACTAAAAAAAAACAAAATATGAGAGTGGCTAAACACTGGACAAGTCTGCCCAGAGAAAGTTATGGAATCTCCATCTTTGAAGATATTCCAACACCAACCCAACAGAGCTGATTCTTTGAAGAGGGGAGTAGAGAATCTCTGGAAGCTCTTTCCAACCTCAGCCATTCCATGATAATGAATACTGACTCTCTTATTGGCCACCTGTCCAGTCATTACCAGTAAGTATTTTAATACAGTATTTAGCCAGAAGTGTAATTTGAAAGGAAAATTCAAGAAGAATAAGTCTGAAGCTAAAAAATTCATCTGAGTTTCAAATGATGACACTCCGTTCACAAGGATTTATGGAACAAAAGCAAAGGTGCTAGAGGTAAATATTTATCATGCACATTTCAGGCACTGAGATATAGGAGACCAGACAGAAAAGCATGAACATTTCCATACTCATATGTAAAATAGATTACAAAGACATGTACATTCTTCATGTGCTTAGAATCATCCTGTACCACTGACCTCTATTTATAACATCATTAATGAAATGACTTTACAAAACTAGATGTCTTTGCAACATTTATTTTGAGTTTACAGCAGAGTTTAACTAAATTATACAAAAGTCTGTGTTATTCTACTGGAATGAAAGGTACCTCTACTGCTAGCAAATATGAAGTCACTAAATGTGTTAAATTATTCAGTGTATTTGGGTTCATAATGTTTAATAAAGCAAGCAAAAAATTTGTTATCTATATCATTGCCACTGGTATTTCCCTGTTTATTCCCTCATGCATATTTCCAAAGAACCCAGAACACGAGAATTGCCACTAAATATATTGTGTTTACCAACATCTGAAACCTGCTGATCACCAGAAGTAAAGCTCCGACTGTGACGACAAAAAAATACCATCCAACACTGTAAAAGAAATTTTATATAACAAGATCTTTCACTTCTCTTAAAGTAACTCTGGGATTTTTTTCATTAATTTGTTTGTTTTAATGTTTGTGGAAAGACAAAAGAACATGAATCAAAATATAAATTATCCTTTTTAATTTGTTCCATAGCACTTCAGATATTTCCTGGAACAAGTGATTGGTTTTGTATCAGTGTATCCCAAATATTCTAGAAATGCAGGCAGATATCAGTTTTTAATTCTTGAATAACAGCCTCTTCAGCTCTCAGGGACCATCACAGTGGTAGAAATTAATGGGTTTGGACCATCACAATGGTAGAAATTAATGGGTTTGGACCATCTTGGTTTTGAAAAGCACTCCCAACTATCGGAGGTAAAATGCCAATATATTGTAAAGTCAGAAGAATGCTGCAAAGGAGCATGCAAATATCAAGAATTCCAATGTTTTCTAGCTCCCTGCTCTCTCACAATGTAAATGGTATGGAAAGCAATTGACAGCTCTAGTTCTCCAAGCCATGCCAGCAGAATCCATGCATTTGACATCTGCCAGCAGTGCCCATTAGAGAGCTGCATGGTTCAGGTACCTTTCCCAAGAGCAAAGGGAAGGGACTGTTTCCTCTGTGAGACACTAGGATCTGATGGACTATCAGAACAACTGGAGCCAATTCATAACTGGGTTAGTGATCGGATCTCCATTGCATCATGTTATTATTAGAGGCTGAATTTCCTGACACCCTCTCAGAGTTCCAGCCATGAAAAAATTCATAAACTCCATGAGTTTTTACCAGGGGGAGAGGAGAGGAAAAGAAAACAGAGGCAAGAACCTCAGTGCATTTGTGTCATAAGTGATCACCTCAATTTACCTACCCCACCACGTGTAGGGATCTTGGGATATTTTGCAGCCCAGAGCACTATTTTTTTTGATTACAGGACACAACAGGTACCTGTTGTTTATTACTTATTATTTTCAAAAACAAGTTAAATGTTGTTTCAATCAAGACGGCAAAAAACTTTATTTTCTGATAAATTATTTGTATAACCAGCAAACTGAATGATAACAATTAGAGAACAAATATATAAACATGTCATGTTCCCAGAGGAGTTTTTTTTGTAAAATACCTGTCATAACTAAATATTTCTCCCCACTTATTAGATACTTGCTCAAGACAGTCTTGGATTTTGTTATTTACTTCTGTATTCCCATCAGTCCTATGCAAAAACACATGACTTATTTTGCTTAGTAGTCAAAGGAGCAAAGAGGAAGAACGGAGATCTAAAATAACATTAGAAATTAATCGCAAATTCTCATTTAAGGCAGTCATTAAATAAATATTAATGCACTTTCTTATGTTCCATTTATTGGAAGCTGTGCACATAGTAAATTTTCTACATGAATGACAACTATATATCTCTTTGTTGTCTTTTGCAGTTGCATATAGCATGACTTTGTGATAAAAAACGATTGCCTGTCATCTTTCAAATGTTTTCTGCAAATTAGCCAAATTCAAACACTATCCTCTACCCAATGTTCACTGTATTAAAGAAAAAAAAAATCATTATTATTTAGAAGGACTAAATATGGGCTATGCAAATCAATCCTAGTGATGTTTTAGACCTAAATTTAGATAGGCAAAACATTGCAAAAAAACAAAGTAAAAAAAAATTTCCCGGAGTATTTGCCTTGTCAATACTCCTGCTTTGAAATATGCCTGGAATTAGTTTTGCTTAGAAGTTAAGGCTTCTCTTCTAAGTCACTAAATGTAGGATATGCTATTTTACCAACTTATAAAAATTCTAACTTGCTTATTTTAATAAGAAGATCCCAAAACACAGAATAGAAGCTGAAGTTCAAAAATTTAGTTCAAATCATTTTAAAATACATATTACTACTTTGAAAATGAAAATATAAAGAGAGAATACCTGAAAAACTAATACATTTACAGCTACTGATACTGAAATTTCATGGCTTATTAAACAGTCCAGGAACCTATTCAAGACCAGTTAGCTTTTATAGGTGTTATAAAAGGGTAGAGGTTTCATTGTTTTATTATTAAAGATACAGACAACCCTGAAATCTTCTCTTCCTAAAGACTCAAATTAACAAAGTAGTTTAAATTCATTAGTTACACAGTCTGAAACAAATGGCTCAAATGCTTAGATAATTAGGTTTGAAGTCTGAACACGTTGCACAGGGCTCCCATGGGGCTGGGCTGGCAAGAAGGAGGGTAGGTATGCAGAGAACAAGAAACTGCAGCTACATATTACTACTACAGAGTGGAATATCAAAGCACAAAATAATACTAAAAGTTATAAAACTGGTTAGATTTATCCAGGTTTGGATAAATTATTATGGCTTTTATTAGAATAATTGCTATATGCTCAAGATTAGAGAATCCGGTGCTTGCTTAGACTTTTCCAGCTAAAGGAAAGAATTCTTTCTGGTTATAATAATTTGTTCTGGAAGTCACTATGAATAATATTACACTGACTAATGTTACGGATGCTGTGCTGTTTCATCCTGTTGTGCTCAGGTGCTATATCTGCTCCCACGGCCCACACAAACACTGCCAGGAAACCACACATACACTGGCAAATTGCTGTGAGTAGTTCTGTCCATTAACAAATACCTGTTTTAAAATACAGCAGCAATTTTAAGATGATTTGACATTCTGAAGCATGAATTTTTTTCACCTTCACCAGCAAGGATGGCTTTTAAGGTTACTTAGATGACTTTCATTTGCTATCTTTTAAAAAAAAAAAAAAAAAAACAAAAAACAAAAAACCAACCATATTGAGTTTGCCTTTGAGTTGAGGATTTTATCCTTTATTTCCTTTTAATGGCAAATATAAAAAGAGTTTATTACACAGGAGAGACTTTTATTTCTCTCTAACAAGGTTTGAAAAGCTGCTAGTGCATCATATAAAAAGTTATTAAATCTAAATATTGTGCTTACTCAGAAGCCATATTTCAGACCCCATCATAAACTTAAATTATCCTTTTCTCATAATTACTGCAAGCTTTAGCACACATTTATGTACCACATCCCACACAATGATTAAATCTTAGAATTAAATGAAATTAATAATTGTGGTGGCTGACAATCTATACCAATCCAATGAGAGCAGCAAGACTGAAAGATCTATAATCCTTGTATTAAAATAATATAAAATTTATGTTTAGAAAAAAAGCCCACACTAAGCTGTAGAGTGGATATATTTAGCACTCAAAATAGTTGCTTTACTGAAAATAGTAACTGTTGGAAGGAATCTTACTTACAAAAGCACCTCCCTTTCTTCCTCATGCAAACACCCTCGCATCCCACCAAGGGGAGAGATGAACGAGACAAGTCACCACTAGATATGAATGAGACCTTGTAGTTTTGAATAGTAATTCAGTCAAAAAAAAAAAAAAGAAATTTCTACGTTCTATTTTCATTTTTTCCAGAATGACTCTTGTATGCATTTAGACAACTATCATGAGTTCTGTGTCTTCTATCCAACTTTGTTGGTTTGGAATCTTCCCACAGAGGAATTTGAATTGCACACATTACCTGTTTTCTTCTTCATCAGTGAAGCACATATTCCCTAAAAATGACACTGGCTTAGAAGATCTGAAGCTGATATGACAAATCAGTTGATTATTTTTGCCATCTGATGAAAGAACAATGTCTTGTCCTTCTGGGTACTGCACGGAAAAAGGGTAAATCCTGTTCCCATCTTCAAGTTCAACCTCAGGAAGTTCAACACGAATTTGGGATGGCCTGTGTTAAAAATTAATAGTAATGGTGTTTGTGCTTACAGCATTGCAGTAATAAAGTTGATTCACAGATTCACACATTTACAAAACTATTTTTCACAACTACACAGAGAAGGATAACTTCAGTTTTGAAGGACAAATTAAACAAATTGAAGACTTAAAATTCCTTCAGCATTCAGATACTAGTTTGTTTTTTTCATATGCATCTGAACATTTTATACTGATCCACAATAGCTCAACATCCACCTGAAGTGCAATCTGTCATGCTACAAAAGGCATAAATAGGTTTCCAACACTTAAAAATTTCATTAATATTCATTAAACTGCATTTTTGCACGATAAGTTACAGTAAGTTTAAAACAGAAATATTAAGGAGAAATTCATGAAGATACTTAAGATGTTTTCCCAAGTCATGTGATTATCGGTTTCAGTTCCAAAACATATCAGAAGATAGTCACTTCATTGCAGCAATGTCTGAAGACAAAATATGGGCTTATTGGATATACAGCAATATTACTTACATTAATCATTTCTTAAATATGCAGATTTTTCACTGAGCAGAAAATTAATAATAACTTTCACAAAGAAAAATTATCTCACTTTTTCAGAAGAGAACAAAATAAGAATTATTCAGGATTTATGAATAAATCCACATTGAGATTTTTTACCTTAAATAATCCTGTGGAATGATACTAAGGTCTGCTTCAGTTTCCACATCCAGAGGAACTGGCATCAGTATTAAAAAGGGAGGGTCAAAATTCAATTTTGGTGACTTCACAGTGCCAGACAGTGTTATCTTGTATTGTGATGGATTACCATTTACACACACTGATATTTCAGAAGTATATGTCCCAGGGCAAGCTGTTCAAAAGGTTTCAAGAAAACAGTTATATTAACATAAGTAAAAGAGTTTGGTAAGAGGTTTTGGGTGGTTTTTCTTGTTTGTTATTTAAACAGAAATTAACTTTAGTAGACAATGCTGTTTGGAAGGTTAGGAAGACTGCTTCTACGTTTTGATAAAAGAAGAACCCATTGCTTCTCTGGCACTTAGCTCTTTTAGGTGAGAGAGCATCAGAAAAAAAAGTCATGAAGCTGCATGGAGAGCCAGACTGAGCATTTTTTACAAGCTTGTAAGAAAGGATGTTCTATGCAAGTTAATCCCATATATGACCTAGACAGTCTCCTGTCCTACAGCTGTGATAGGACTAAACAGTATTTCTGGCATCCTATCTTCATACATATGAATGACATATGGTAGAGTGAAAGACCATGACCAATAAATGCCACAGGGATGGAACACAAAGGAAGAAAAGTAGAGGAGTATGTCAGTACCAAAGAATGCGCAATTTTCACTAACTCACGTTTTAAAATATTCATATTAACCACAGTTCCAAAGTTAGAATAGCATTAAGCTTTTCTCACAAACCTTTCATCCATTCTGTACAGAACTATTCTAACAAATCCATTAGCTACAAGATTGCATCCTTTTGCTAGAGAATCCCTCACTCAAAAAGCAGAACAGAAAGCACTTATCCTGCATCACTGATCATTCTGTGTGTTTTGCTCCACCCATTTCCTAACACCAAAATTCTGCATAGTATTGTTAAAACCTGCCCCTGAAGGCAAGGAAAACTCATGTTCTTGTTAACAGATCCCTTGGGGCAGATAAAAGTGAAATGACACTGAATAGCAAGTGTTCATGTGCAGAGATGGCAGGTTTATTTTAGAAAAATTTGATTGCAATGGAAAGCAGGTATGTAGCCATTTTGTTTAGTATTTATGTACAGTAACTTAGCAAAGGTCAGTTTGTCACAATCATGTGGATCAGAGGTTTTGCCCACACACAAAAACCACTTCTCCTCCCCTCCAGTTGGGGTGCAAACCTGGCCCCAGCAAAGCACCTGCTGCTTCTGCAACTGGCCAGTTGTTTGAATCATTAACCATTAGTGTTTTAGTCTCTCACAAGCATGTAAAGCAATAACTTACTGCTTATGGCAGAAACACCAGGATGTCATGATACTGTAATCCTTTTAAACAGACACAGAGACACATATACACCAAAAAAAACATTATGTCATTAAGATTTGCTCTTTAGTTTGGAATGCATAGAGCCAATGTTTTTGGGATATTTCATGCTAAATAAATTACTTTGAAATTAAGAAGAATGATGTCCTGAACTAACAGCTGAAGTCCTGAACTTATTACCCCTTTCCTGAGCACTGCCTAAGCTTGTACTGCTGCCACCAGTCTGATACAAAACCATTAATTTCTGTAGGACAAATAATAAGCAGTCCAGTGGATATAAGAATTTTCCTTAGGAAGATTTGATGGTACTTACAGATTTGCCAATCTAAATCTGCTAAGGGCTAACAAAATCTGTAGAATTATATGGGAAATGTCCCCTTTGTTACTCCTAGATGTATCGATTACAGAAAATAAGCACTCATTGCCTTAGCTTAGAAAAAACACTAAATAAAGGAACACAACTTTCTGAAGTACTTCTGTGCATGTATTCATTAAGTGATTCATTCTCATTCTAATTTGCACTAGAGAACCCATCCACTTCAGGGTGTCTAACTCCCCAACTTGCTATCCTAGGACTATACTTTATGAAGATTCCTTGTTAATAATAAACAGATTAGATTTCTGATGAAAGTCAGTTATACAAAAATGCAAACTCTCCTCCCGCACTTCCAGAGGAAAAATATTTCAAGTCCTCACCCCTCCAACTCCACCTGCTTCAGTTGCATTTTAAATTAGCATCAAAAGCTGGTTTAAATAGCCACATCTTTGAGGATGTCCGTATTCCTTGTTCCTCTCTAGCAGCACAGATCCATTTTTTTTCCCCTCCAGAAATCTTAACTCTATAGTAGCACAGGTTTTGATCTTTTTAGGTTGTGTGGGAAGAAAGTAAAATCACCATCTACACTTCTCACCCTCTTAAGTTTATATTAGGTTGGTTTGCAGTTCCTTCACTTGTCCCTAAATAAACATTTATAGCTTATCTGCCTTGGACTTTACAATAAGTCATCCCATAATGCATATATACGCCTTCAGCATAAAAAGGTGCCATTGAATTTGCATACACTGAAATACAGACTTCAAAGCAGAAAAGTCACTGGTAGTTAAACTTAAAGGTAAGCCCTACAAAAAAATTAAGGGGGAAAAAACCAAAACGAATCATTTCTCCACAAAAATTATTCAAAACATAAGAAAAAAAAAACACTAGAAGATGTAGGTCATACTGGTCATTTGGACCTATGGTGTAACCATTACTTCTTCCAGGGGCGGTGAACTCCTGGTAGCTCATAGGTGTGTTTATGACTATTTCCACAAGGGGTCCCAGAGCACAAATGTATTGTAACTTCCTGTGCTGCAGATAATTTTTTTTTTCATATCATAAGATATAGTGAAAATTTTTACATACTTTTAATGCATTATAATACAGAACATCAGAAGAGGATCATATCAATATACCTTCAGTTCTTGAGAATCTCTAGTTCTAGTATACTTTTTTAACAGGTACCATCATTTTACCATTAATTAAATGTAAAAATTTAAATAAACACTGCAGCTTGCTATAGCACTTTGTACTCTATTATAAATGCTGCAGAATATTTAAACAAATTACTCTAATGCACTTTCAATGTTCATTTTAAGGTTTGTTCACTGCCACATACTACAATTTTACAGTACAATCCTATGAAGGTGATTAGCACACTATATTCATAAACTGTGGGTTTAGATGTACCTAATGTTCTCTTACAAGAAAGTGTAATGCTATTCACTGAAGGTATTGCATAAGTAGGCTATAAATCATGGGAAAATACTTAGAACATTGAATTAAGGGTAATTGATTTTTACAGTTACTTATGTTTTTCTGTAAGCAAAAGATATGGGAACTCAACAAAAACACAGAAAACTTCAAATTACAATAATTTATCAGTCATATTTATGTATACACACATTTGAATTTACACATGCAATTTATCCAGTAATTAAAAATAGTGGCTTTTATTTGTATGCTGTGCTCTGCTTCGCAGTCTGTAACACACAAGCAACTCAAAGCAACGTGTGCAATTAAATACCATTCTTGCATATTCACAACATTTACAGAGCAACATTTAACAGGCTTCTCAATCTATCATACAGAATCATCACAAGGCTCATAAACAAATAAAAATATAGGTATATTAAACCATACACAATGCAAGTTAGACTGAAAGTGCCAAAATTACCAGCTTCCAAGGGAATCGGCTGCATATGGTGCTGGGCTTTATCAGCTCAAATACAGTGTTATACTCTATGATTCTGTGAATCTTGTATATTACTCTCTACCCTAAAAACTTGACTGTGAATAAGGTAGAAACTTACTATTCCTATTCTGTTATTCCTCTTTTTGTGTATTTGGCTGGTTACCATGTTCCTGCATGCTCCCAAATTTTGTTAGAAACCTGTTTTACATATTGTTACTTAGGGACTCATTGCCTGAGCAGACTACTCCAAAAAAATACCATAACTAAGTGACTTTATATCTCATCAAGGCAAGAACAAGAAATTTCCATTCTTATCTAAATTATGACTATTTAGAAAAAAGTTCACATACATTTCAAGTGCCCTTGGAAAGTTTTAGTACCCAAGTCAGTCAACCTAAATGCATGTGAAGGAGCAGTACTGAAAATGATACATCTACCCCAGCCTCTGATGCTTTACATGTGCAAACCAGATTTTTCCAATAATGCAATTTCAAAAAAAGTTATTCCATGCTTTTTGTTAGTTCTGCAGCTGTCTTATTTTCTCAGAACTACAGAAACCCTAAGTTAATTAAAACAAGTACTAGTATTGAATTCATCCTAAAAACTCTTAAAAATACCTATGAAAAAGGTACATAGGTGAAATAGTCTGTAGAAGAATTCATAAAATTACTTACAAGGGCAGAATGACACAGAAATACTGACTCTTTCTCTTGGAAAAAGAGACCCAGTCTTCAGACTAAATTTGAAAATACCATCTTCTGTATTTTTGTCTGCCTCATCACAATTCAATTTCCATGTCAATGGCTGCCTTGAGATATTCTTCAGGTCAAGTTCCTGTAAATATTTACAGAAAAGGAGCACAGGCTGACAGAGGGAAAACAGCAAACACTGTGATAATATTTACATTCTATCCTAAGCATTCTTTGTACAAAAACATCAGAAAGAAAGCAAGAGAGCACTAGAAAGCAGTGAAGAACCCAGTTTATTGTATCTTTAAGGTGCAAAGGTCAGTACGCCTTCCGGCACAAACTAGATGCTTTCCAGTCACTCACCACATTTATAAAGAGCAATACTTTCCTTCCAGAATGGAAAAACCTCATTTATGGAAGGTAAATAGATCAAAGCATCACAGTGGGAACGCTTAGCCAAACAGAGTTGATGACTTTTTCCTGATACAAATGAAGTACAGCAAGCACTAAACTCATGGCTCACTTTTAGACTTACAGGTGGAGAAGTTCAAAAAGGAACAAGTTCAGAACACACTTTCAAACCCCAGTCTTCCAATTCAGTAAGACAACAGTGGAAATTAAAAACAAAACCTAATTTTAAAAAATCCTTCATCTCAGAGTTGCTTTTCAGCTCCTCAAACATCCCTAGCTAGGAAAACGCCTTGACTTTGTATTACCGTCGTTTTCTGAAAGCACTTGAAAAAGCATTTCAAGTGTTTCCATCATTGCCAAAAATGATGTTTTAATGATATCCAACTGAAGCTCTTGGGAAGCAGAAACAATAAATTATGTTATGGTATATTTTGCATTCATACAAATTCTCTGTGTTCCAAACATCTTATTTAGGGGGTGGTTTTCCCTATTAATCAAGACCAGGAATTTTTTGAGAGAGTGCCAGTTTGCACAGATCAGTACCATAAAATGTACTGGGACAGCAATTTTACAGTATGGACCATCATGACACATCAATTGCATTCTGGCACAATCACTGTCTAGTGTACTATTGAAAGCAGAGGCAGAAAAATCTTCAGAACCAAGCTACTTCTTACACTATTAATGGTGACTTCCTCATGGTGCTCACACTCTCACCTTATCAGAGCCAGGACAAGCTCAGTTTTAAGTTTTGAAAAAATTTATGATGATTAAAAGACAAACATGAAAACTGAACAAAATTACAACAGGAAAACTTTCAAATACTTAAACCATATATTTGGAACACAACTGAATTTTGAGTTCCAAATCTGTATTTTTCCCAGTCATTTTTGGTTTATTAAAAGTCATAGCCAAGAATAACTACAACACCTGTGATTACGTACCTGAGAATTCACACTTTCATCAGCAATACTGAAATTCATATTGCTTGAATGTTGTTCAAATTTAAGTTCCATTGAGGAGAACTCCAACGGTGATTCAAGTGCTGTTGGAAAAAATAATTTAAGATGCATATTCATATTTTCATACAGCATTTCCTCTAAGTCCCGTCATAAAATCATTGTTTCTGCATGTTTAGCACAAAAGTTTCTTCCTTTGTTTTTCTTTTAGTTGCTGCTATACAATATACATAATTACTGTAATTTAATTTTGTCCTATTATGACTCTTTCATCACATTAAAATTACTTAAATTTTATGTCTACCAGACTTATAGCACCTCTCCTGCATATAAAGAAAGTCACATGATCTTCCTACTGCACACAAATGCATTAACATTTCTGACCGTAATTATCAGAAAATACCTTCTTTTGCTTGTTGGAAACAACACTGGAAATGAACATAGCAAGGACAATATCCTTGTAGTAAAATCTGCAAGTTTGCTCTATGCCCAGTATGGATCAATTCTCTTCACCTCCTTAAAAGCCCAAAGGATTTCCTAATAGCACATACCACATTATGTAAATAACAATACAACCTGTATTTCTCTAAAGCACAGGTACATAAACTCTATGAAGTAATACTGTTTCCAAGCAGGAAGGTTCCAAGCATGGGACATAGACTTGTGCCTTTTCTAGTTTAGTCCTGGTTTGAGTTTCTTCCTCTTTCAGTGCTTTCTTACATACTCATAAGCAGTCTCCAAGGGAAAACTCTTACAAGTATTTCAGTAAGTAAGAGACCTGCTCTTCTACCCAAATGCTGAAAACTGTCTACAAGCTCTGTTTAAAAAAAAAAAAAAAAAGTTGAAAAAATATTCATGATGGATTGAAAACAGATTAACTACACTGAAGCTAAAAGACTGGGTTGAACAATCCTGAGGACAAACATCAGATCAAAGATATTGATTTATGTGTCAAACACACTGTCCTGTGTCTTCTGAATCCTGGCTAGCTGCAAAAACTGTCACAGGGGCAGGGGGTGGGGGGAATTGTAGGAGCAGAAACGTGCCATAAAGCATCCAGCTGTGAGAATTAGGCCAATTTGTCAACTCAAACCTTAGATTCACAGGACACATCTTACCCAGTTTCAGCTTTTAAAATGATAATCTGAAATTAATCAATACCAGATGCAATTTTAAAATTGTCAGAATGTAATCAAATTATCAAGTTCTAATTTAATAGTAATAATAATTTGGTTAGTAGTCTGCACCTGAATGCTCATCAGAAATACTGAGTGATCAAGACATTTATTCAGACTTCTCTCCCTCCTCCCAGACCATCAAAATTCCCTGTAAGAATGCAATTCAAATACTCAAATTTAAACAGAAGTCACATTTTATTTTTTCAACTATTTCATAGAATTTTAAGTATTAAATATTCCCTTCTATACTACTATTACTTGTTATTGGTCTATAGTGCTACCCTGAAGAAATTCTGTTTAGCAGAAGTACAAATTTGTGATAAAATTTAGATAAGACTGTCAGTTATTCGTGGTTTTATCTATTTGTTATTCCACAAAGAAAGGGAAAATGGTACAAAAATTTTCCTTTTTTTTTCACATTACATAAATCACTTGTGCACTGAAATTTGTCCCTTTGAAATCCGTCCACTTGGAGAAGTGCTTCTTAGCAATCTCATATACATATGTACATTAACCTTTATTCTACATGTTCTTAAACTAAAACATACTTAGAAACATTTAATATGTATTTACTTCTATAACAGGATCTAAAGCAGATCTCAGATTTCTTTGATACTTTAAAAGATCTCACAAGTAAGACTTAAAGCCCTACAGAGAAAAACAAAAACAAAAAAGAACCCAAATATAGATAAAACCTAATATATTCATGCTGCTTTTAAGCCACATTATACATTTAGTTGGCCAAGCCTTCTACAGTGTTCCCAAGAGGCTTAAACATTACACAAACAGCATTCCTGGAAGATATTCAGTACTGAAGTCTCATCTTAAATTAACAGAGAGTATATATTAAAACCTAAGATGAGGAAAACCAATGTATTCAAATATTTACAATCTATAGGTGTACGTGACTGTAAGAATCAGACAGGAGACTAAAGAGAACCACGAATTATTTCCAAGAAAAGCAAGAGAAGAGTCATTTGAGAGATCAATCTCTTGCTGCAGGCAAATGGCCCACAACTTTGGCCATTAACAACTTCTGACAGGACAGATGGAATCAGGGCCATTCAGAGGCCTTTTAAAGGAGGTTTAAATACAGCTAGAGATCTTAGTTTTAACAGGATAAGACTGGAAAAATAATGTTACTGACACTACTTTTCTACGCTTTTCATATGAACTGCCATAGACACTGGGATTTGCATGATGAGCTCAAGGAATAATAACGAATGAGTAGACAAAAATGAGTTTTGGTAAACTAGTTTTTATAGAAGGCTAATGGTTATATAAAAATACTTCCTCAGCATTTCATAACTATGCATAGAAAGTTCAGCTTCACATGTTTTTAAAAACAAAAATCAAAAATTGAAAGTTTTCCAAGTTTCCAAGAAAGGTACAAATTACACAATTATCCATCCAATTCCAATTAAGTAAAAATTCTCTCCAATTAGAATACCAGTAAAAATATTACTATAAACGTGTGTATTCACCAGCTTTTTAAGCCCCTAGTTTACCTACCAACTGCTTTAATCCTACAGCATGGAAGAGCTGCAGGCAGCCTCACCGCAGGGGGCTGAGGAGCAAGGATGCTCCTCACAGAGACAACCAGAGTTGCAAGTGGGGAGTCAGCTTGAGGAGTGGTCACTGGAAGAGTGAAGTCAAATGCTGCCACCTAAAGGAGAAAAACATCATTGTGGTCACTTTCCAAAAGAAAGCAAAGGTACTTCTTGAACCATTGAGTGGTTTACTCTTTCAGCAGAATTATCAAAATTAATTTAGGACCTGATCATGATATTAATAGGATGGTAATTCATTAGCACTGAGAATCAGCTCTCTAAGCAAGCAGTGCCCAGGTATTTTTTCCCCTCTGAGCTAAAAACTGTATGACCAAAAGCATCAGAGTGATCAGCAGAGCTCAGACAAGGCTTCTGGTAAATTGTGGTGGTGTATTTTAGTCCAGGCACTCACTTGAGTGAAAAAAAAAAGACTGGAGCAGAGGCTCAAATGCAGAAGCTCAGGCAAAGAGGAGAGAAAACAGACCTATATAAGCTATGGGAGCCTTTCTCAAAGAAGGAAAATAAAAGGTAAGCCATTATTCAGCATAAACAAAATGGGCTCTGAGATAAAGGTGGAGCATTAGTTAAAACTGAGTAAAAAAAGTAGTCTTAAAACCTTTGTCATAAAATGCCACTGAATTCTAGGAGAAAAAATTCCAGTGATTTTGATCCTCATTTTATCTGTGCAATCTCATCTTCAAGTAAGTGGGCTTTAGAACTTAAAAGGTGGCATGTTTTGTACAGAAACCACTTTTTTGACAGACTGTGCATCCAAGAGGCCAAATTTATTTTACAATAAATTTTTTTCAAAGAGGCTTTTCTTGCCTCTCACTCTGTCTTTCCAAGGATTAACACACTAAAGTAGTATGTGCTCCAGACAAAAGGTACAGATATCCATAATAAAGGTAGCAGATTAAAAAAAAGAAAACAAAACTCCTGCAGCGAAAACACTGTTAGAGTTCTTCAAATTCTGTTTTCACCTTGGAGGCCACTGAAATCTCCAGAAAGGACTCAGGCCCATAAAACTTTCATGTTGCTTAAGAAGATGCAGTAAAATCAGCTATATAAAGAATGTGTGAATCATTTAAGAGCTTTCAAAAACTGTGGGAAACAGTGCGTCCTTCTTCACTTTCACATCTGTGGTAGCAAGAAGAATACAGAAATGACAGGAAAGACAACCAAAATTGTCCTAAGCCAGGGCAAGAGGCACATACCCATCCGTAACAGAACGAACACTTAATACTGAGAAACAATCATGCAGCGCTGAGAGCCTGTGGAGCTCCAGCAGAGTTCGTAACACACAATTCCTCACTCCTGGTGAGCCAGATGTGTGCTGAGCCTCGGGGAACACTTTGGCTATTTGTGCTTAGCTAAAGGAAAGTACAGCATGAGGGCAAGTTTTTGTAGCCACAGGCTCTTGTTCTACATCGATACTTGGAATCTGATAATGATTGGATTTTATAACATAGAATTGGCGTCTCAAATTTAACATGGAGAATGACATTTAAGATCTCTTAGAAACTAATCCTCAAGATATTTCAAAAACAGAGTAAAAGTCTCCTGATTTGATTTACCTACTCTTTTTAGTATCTCAAGTCACCCACATAAAATTCCTCATTAAGTTACATCTTCAAAATATGTTCTTGTAATGACACTAAATTTTTCATGTTTGGTGAGAAGATGCTTAGCCTACAAGAGATACGACAGCACTGGCTGTGCCCGAGTGCAGCCTAGCACCACAATTGTTCTGCATCAGTGCTGTAAGGTTTGGTCAGACAACAGAAAGTAGAAACCCTGTATCCCTCTCCCAAAGCAGCTGTTCAAAATTTGGTTTTCGTCCCAACTATCAAGGAAATTTGGTAACAAGGGTTTCATTTGGTAGGAACTGGCAAACAAAAGCAAATATGTGCAAGGCACTCAATTCACTCCATGTACGTGGTGATGTTCGCTGAAAACCCACCCTGGCTAGGAAGTACAATGCTGCAAATTCAGAGCCAACATAACTCAGAGAAATGGATTTATATAATTAAGAACAAATAACAGCTCTTTTGTTTTATTCATATATATCTTTGCCTAATTAACTGCACATTAGCTAACCTATATTTACAAATAAAAAATCCTCTAAAAACTCTATATAACCAAAAACCATATTATAAATCATATACAAGCACACATTGCTGAAACAGAATTAGAAATTAATTTCAATTATTAGAACTTCACTTTGCAAGTAAAATCATTATGTTTTTAATACAAAAAAGCCTTGTAGTTATGATTCATTTTTCATTTCTCAAACTCCACAATCAAAAATTCTCTTTTGCAAGATTATATAATTTAAAAAGTAATTACAATAGTTTTAAAAAATCCTTAGATTATTACTGAACTTGCACTTCCTTTTTATAATCTATGAATACTTTATAGTTACTTATCTATTGAGATATTTTCCTGAAGCTGCATTTAACTTCATACACCCAAGAATACAGGAGGGGCAGGAATGAAGCAGCCCAGAGAGAGTTCTTTCACAAACACTCGTGTTTTTTTATATCATTATAAAAAACATTTTTCCTGTCCTGACATAACACTAATTATGCATATTGATTGGAAGGGAGGCATCATCTACAAAAGTGGTCGTCTTAGCAATAAAAGTACTCCAAAAGAAGCTGTAAAAAGATTAGTCACATGACACAAAAGAGCTGTTTGTCACATGTTCACGTAGAATGTCTCCAAAGGATACCAGGAAAAGGATGCTTGGTTAGGCTGCTACCAGAAGTTAAAAATTCTTTAAATAAAAATCATAATTCTGTAAAATTTTATTTAGATGGTATTTAAAAATACCCTAAAGTTTCTTTATTCAAAGCACTAACAATACACAAATTCAGCAGTGACACAAGGAGGGAAAATGTAATGTATATTAGAAAAAATCAGTTTGACTTAAATTTAAACCTAAATGCAAACCCATGAGTTTATGTCCTGCAACTGAATCCAATATACATTTCCAGCCTTCCCTCAGATATAACATCAGCTTTTCCTTAAAATATACTGAAATCTTTCATGCAGCCTAAATTCCCCAGGTTTGTATCACAGATAAGCTGCTTCCACAATGAATAATGTAAGTGGTGTTCCAAGTCATCATTCAAAACCCTGAAATAAAACTAAATCTTTCCCTTGTATGTGGTCAGAGACGACACACCAGTAATACTCTAATTTCGCAGCTGCAGATTTTCCATAGAATTCATTTCTTATACCACAAATGTGCTCTTTCATTAAAAAAAAAAAANTTTTTTTCCACAAAAGTGCCCTTTTAATTAAAAAAAAAAAAAAAAAAAAGTCATTTAAAAGGACCAAAACACCCCACCAAATCATCTGTCACTTCTCTACAAGCAGCTTAGGCAATAAGCTCTGACAGGTGTGACTTGTTCTATTTATCTCAATCAAAGGCCCTCATAGGCTTCATTATTACACAGCTGTGTATTTTGTATTTTTTCCAAGATGCTGGAATTTGTTATTTTCCAGCAGAGTTAATAAAAAAAAAAAAAAAAAAAAAAAAAAAAAAAAAAAAGAAGAATAAAAAAAGAAGAGTAATTTTGAAGCAGTACAATCCTGCACCTTGCTTTCCCACCAGCTTTCCTTAGCAGACCATGCAGGACACAGCTGCAGGAGGATCACCCTGCCTGGAGAGCCACAGTAGCAGCTGAAGAAGGAAAATAAGCAAATACTCGAAGTGACCACATACTTGAAGTATGCTTCCCTTGCACAAAACTAAAGCAATGAGGTGCTCCCCACTGTTACCTGGGCAGGTAACTTGCAGAAGAGAGCAGTGGTCAGAAAAGACCTGTTTCTACACTTTACAGACAGTATGATTTAAAATTCAGTTCAAAAGTAGTCACTGCTAGCAATCTGTCAATAAATAATGTGATTAATCATGATGCTTAGCTCAGGATCTGGATAGGGAGGAGGAAGCTATCTTTGGCCAGATAGTCATGGGTTGTTAGGATTTTCTGTTTGGTTGTGGTTTTTTGTCCTCTGAAATGAGAACTCAGTGCAGCAAATCACACATTCAGCTGTCTGGACCTTCAGGGAAAAAAAGGCAACTCAAGTGTGTCTCAAATAAATTATATCAAAACAGAGAAGAAAGCAGCACACAACCTATATATAAATATGATATTCAAAGTATTGGCTAGCTTATGTTTTTATTTTCTATACTACTTTCACTGACAGCTCAAACTTTCACAGCTAAATACCAAGGTTAAATTCTCTCCACTGAGGCAGAGAGCCCTGTCACCTCTAACACCTTCTGAGACACTGGAATAAAAGAAAGGCACAGCTATGCTGTGTCTGAGCAGCATCCCAGCCTCATCTATAATGCATCCACTCCATTTTATCACTTAGAATATTGAAAGAATTATCTCGGAGCTTTTTAAGATCTATTTTTTAAGCATGCCAAGACACTTCATCTCCACGAGCATCTTTTGACGTCACATGTACTTGTACACTCCACATTTTAGTGAGAATTGGAGGAGCGATTCAGAGTTCTTATATATTTACTTCATTTGCTCTTCTGAAGGTTTTTGAGGCAGAACAAAAGCAACTGCCTAGTTGATTTTTGGCAGAAGAATTCAAGATTACATTCAAGACTAAATTACTTAAAACCTTACATTAATAATTCAAGTAGTTTTATTAAATTTTCGAAGTACATTAAAATAATTCCATGCTTTTTTGACTTTTTAGTGAAGCTTCTGAATTATTTTGTTCTAACTTTTCCTTAGTTGTAGTATCTATTTTCTTATCAATAACATCAGTATAGTGAGCTTTTGTTGGTTTATAGGGTATGGTTGTCAGTAATAACTAAAACAGTAGGAAGTTCTAGTAAAACCAGAAGGCAGACAGAAAAGAATGTGACCCCATGGGAGACAGAAGGTTTGCAGCAGCTGGGAGGGAGGCTGGGTAAGAGCAGTTGTTAAAAACACAGTGAGGAGAGCAGAGAAACAGCTGTTCAAGCGCAGAGGCAGGAAATAGCACTTGCAACTGTGAAAGCTGAATAGGGGAAGCTCGACATATAGAGATTAGAGGGTTCTTTTCAAGACTGGAAAGAGAAGGAAGAAATCTGGTGAGAAAAGGGGGGAATGTAGATGAGGTAGAATGGCAAAGAACGAATGCCCAAAGGGGAATGTTTTAACAATCAGTAACTACTGAGAGTTTCTGAACACAGTAAGAAATGCTGGTACACAGACCACTTTTTTAACAGAGCTATGCCTTTTATTAGTATTCCACTTTGCAGGAGTTAAATGAAAGAAAAGCTACAGCATCCTGGAGCGTACATATACTTCCAGATACTTCCCACAGTCATGCCATACTGTGCAGCTTCATTTTACATTAGTCAGTGCTCATGCTGCCAGCACCACAGTGCTCACTAACTCAGGGATGCTCACTTGTGAGTACCAGTGGGTTGTGAGCTCTGTGTGTCCTCGGGCATGTCCTGCCTCGCACTCAGCTGCGCCTGACAGGCAGGCAATAACACACTGGGAGCAGAAGGGAAGCGCTGGTGACACCCAGCTTACCCAGGACCAAAGAGACAAAAAGACTGAGCACGTGGAGAGAAGGGAAAACTGAAATAAAGACATTTAACTAAACCAAGACTTATTAATTGGCTACGAGGTACAAGGTGCCCCAGGAAAATTACTCCAACAGCATTATCTACTCCTGCATTTCTATTATTGGCCCTTCCTACTTAAATGAAAATGTCAGCATCTTGCTGAATTTCTCTCCAGCTTAACAATAGGTCACTGATTATATTCTGTATGTACCATTTTGCAAATAATTCCATACTTTCCTGACACTGTACCTAGCCTAATTCTGAGTACCTTGCTTATGAGGTTGCATCAGAAGCATAAAGATACTCAAAGATACAACAACTACAGCTTCCCCGTTACCCTCAAAGCCTGCTATACTTCAGAAGGAATTTTTTATGAATCTACTGAGTCATGTTCTGTCAGGAAAAATCATTTCAGAGTAGTGTATGCGCTATAAACTCACTCCATCAGTCCTTCACAATAGCTTCCACATGTACACAGAAGAAAATCACAGTATTACCAGACACAGCCTCTAACATGCAAATCTTATTTGAATGATACTTTGAACAAAGGAATTTCCTTTATACTGAAGTGCTGGGAAGATGGGGAGCAGCACAGGAGCGGGGGTTTAAAAATAGTACTGTTGACCCTTCCAAGATGCATTGCCTCTGATAGTCAATAATTTTTCTAAGGTAAAAATGCAGATAATGCAACAGGTTTATATGCTTCTGAAGTGATCCACAGCTGCTTGTTCTGAAGCTCATTCATGATATTAAAGATTAAATTTTGTTTCAGTTTGTTGCTCTCCACATATGTGGAAACCCCAAACTCTTAATTTCTAAAGCATTTTTCAATAGGTTTAGATTTAAAATTTGCTACAGTACTCTTTGTTGACAGCTACTTCCAATAAAATATTGATTTCCTGATGCAAAACTAACTCAACGTCTCATGTTTTTCCCCTCAAATATCTCAATCAGAAAACAACTTTGCCAATCTTTATGACACATAAAACTCCTTTACTTTAGCAGTCCCTTGGCCATCTGAGAGTTAAAGCTTGAACAGCTGCAAAAAGAAAATGGCTTCAGGTTTGTTGAATGATTTCATGAATGTGGGGTAAGACATTTAAGTATAAAATTATACCATTGTTAAGTCACTAAGAAAGCATATATGCAAACAAAGTTATTTCAGAACTCATTATCTTAAAAACTGGGTTACTAATTATAAAAGTATTGCACACACTAAAATGGGCATCTAAAGTCTCTGTTCTCCCACCACAGAAATAACACAAAGCATGCTTTTATTAACATGATGACCCTTGTCCCATAAACTTACCTCTTTTGGCACGAAGGACAAGAAGCATGGCAAAGCTGACTCTTCCTTTAGGTTAACTGAATACAAATAAGGCTTTGAAGAAGAGCACTCCATCACTGCCAAGCAAAATTCAGAATCAAATTACAGATGTTATTTATTGCATGAAATATCAACTTCATAATAACTGAAGTACTTCAAAGTGATTTCCAACATGAAGTAGCTACATATTTGTATGATAAACATTTCTCAAAGTTACAAAGGAATGTAGTATCTCTCATAAGGATTCTGGAGGTAATTTTGAGAAGTATCAATCACCAGCAACTTTCATTGAAGTTATTAGTTAGGAAGAACACAATATTTCAGAGAAAACATAAACTAGTGTCATTTAGCTTTGAATGAAAGTGTCAGGTAAAAATGCTTAATTACATAATGAAAACTAATACCACAGGGAGAAAAATAGTTGGCTGACACTTTTTTTAAAAATTACTTTTAGGCATAATCTACAATACTAAGGTTTATCAATTAGGCTTGCTTCATTTTTCAGATTTTCATGTCCAATTTTAAGGCACTGGCAGAAGCATGGGTTTCCAACAAGGAAGATAACATTCCTCACAGATCAGTATTCATCCAGGAAGACCAGGATGAGTGTTCATCAGTATTCACCACTTGAGTTCAAGCACAAACTCTGATCTGGACATGATGTGCAACGAGTCTGTTCCCATGCTGGTTACTCGCCTGTTGTAAAGTCTTACAGTTCTTCTCCAAATTAAGATGACTGACGAGGAGCCCTCATCTTCCCTTCCCTTTAAAGTACACCACATGGTAAGAAAAATCCCTCTGTTTTTGTCAGATCATTTTTTGCCATCATCCACATACAGTTGAACACAAAGACACAACCACATTAGACATACTGTCTTGCAGATCCTTATTTCCTGAGTTTGCAGGGACAAGAGGCCATACAAGCATAGCTGCAAAATTCTCTTGTGAATAATGATGTTGTAACAGCAAAGGACATGCCATGACTGAAGCAGGAAAGGGATGAGGGACAACAAGTAAAGGGTAAGAATCTGCACTAGCTCTACCAAGAAAAAAAGAATAGCAATATACTTCCACATATTGGCCCAATTTCACCCCGAGCTGAGCATCATGCAGAGGTCCTGTGATTAACCTGCAGACACCTTGCACCTTTGGGAAATAGAAAAGTCTGGGCCTTTTTACTGATGGTGAATTAATTGATACGCCAAAACAGTGGGTATGAGCCCATGAATAGGAAATTAATATAGTCATTTGGCTTCGTTTGTTTGGATTTTATACAATGGGGGTTTTTAATATTAACTGGTGAGAGGTACTCAAACTTTTTTATTATACCTCAGCAACCACAACAGAAAAAGAATGAGACAAAAATCGACAAGCAACCTGACATTTTGCAAATACTTATTTTTGGCAATAATCATTTTGCAGGCAAACCAAAATGTCTCCTCCTTTATATTAACCAAAACTTTTAAAATAATGGTTTTAGCTCTTTTTACATCAGAAAACTTGCCAACTGGAAATAGTCTGACAGATTTTCTCTGAGCGTTATCCACTCTTTATTTAATGAAAATTCTGATACAGCAAAAGCAAATACCTGAATGGTCATCAGTATTCAGTTTAAAATCCTTATACTTGGAAAAATCAAACTCCACTCTGGTACGTGATTGTCCTTTGTTCTGCAGCAAAAATGGAACTGATTTTGTAGCACCAACGTAAACACCACCAAAGTCCACTTCCTCCTGTAAGTTTAAAGAGAAAAAAGAAAATGGGTCAAAGCACTGCAAAGTCAAGTTTATTACTGAACTTAATGTGAAAAAAATATCACTATGCAAGATGCACAATTTATAACACAGTAACAGTATTGGTTCATCAATAGTCTTCCTTAACTCTTATCTTTAAAATCTTTCCAGGACACAAAATACATGAGTTTAGAATTCAATATAAAGTCCAGTTAGACCATCAGGAAAGTTTTCATCATTCAGGAAAGAGATCAGTGGATTACTTTTCCCTTTATGGCGTTTTTTTTCTATAACTATCTTGAGAAATCCTCTCCCTTTTAACATACTTATTCCAGATTGTCAAGTTCAAAAGCTAAAGCTGTCAGCTATCATTTAGTGCAACTGTTAAACGCACATTTAGTGCAACTGTTAAAGGTACATTTAGTTTTTAATATTTCTTCCTAAGTTCTCCCTGATGATTTTCTCAGGAAGTGAGTATAGAGAAAAAGTGAAAAAATATGAAGTAGGGAGGAGCCACTTTGACAGGTAGATGGAGCAAAACACAATCAATCTTACCAGTTGCTATAATTTTTTCATACTCACCACACCCATGTTTATTTCAGCAGCCTCTACAAATCCACCAATCCTAAGCACTTGTGCTCCTGCATTTCGCACTTCCACCTAAGGGAATGGACAGCAGTATGATTGTTGACAAGGTCATTTTAACATAACTACCTCAACAAATCTGTCATAATTGCATGAAAAAAAAAGTTTAATGCAAAAAACCAAACCATCCCTACTCCACAGACGCAGAGTGGAGAGCGAGATATTCAGCATAAATTGTAAAGAAAATATGAAAGTAACTCTGATTTTATAATATAATGCATTTTTTTAAATGGAAATACGAAGTAGTAAAGAAAAGGCTTTCATTTTCTGGAACATATATATACAAATTATAGTAAGATGTGACTTCAAAACATGCCTCTGTGGCATACCACACCAGGGATAGATTTGGCTGACAATTAAAAATACAAAAACAGACAAGCAAACTAAAAAAACCTATCCATTTTGAAGAAAACCAGTCTTCCCGACTTCTATAGACAAAAACAACATTTCAAGAGGCTGTATTTCTAGAGTGAGCAGTTTTATTCCAAGAGGAGAAAGATATATCCAGCAGCTGTAAGGACTGGAAGTGTACTACAACACAAGTTGCTTGACAGAGGTGCGGGTACAAAGTAGATACTATTTTTCTGAGGGATGCTAAATATGTTGTAAAAAATTGGAAAAAAAAAAAAAAAAGGATACTAGGTTTAACAAACATAATATATGCAACCACAGCAGATGGTGAATCCAGGATCAAAGTCAGGAAAAGCAGCAAAGTTTGGCCCCTTGACAGAATCCTTTTCTCCAGACTCACTCATCTGAACAAGGACAAGCTCAGGAAGCAGCCACACAGAAAATCAGAAAATAAAATGTTTGTTGCATGCCTATTATCAAATCTACTAGCAGATCCATCTCTAGACAAAAAGAAGACAGAAAATTAAAGGCACTGGAGTATTCCAATCCTGCCCCTCTATGGATTACAAAAACTGCAGATACGTCTACATTATCTCCTAAAGACAATCACACATTATTTTCAACAGCTTGTCAATGGTATAACATGAAACAGCTCAAACTGAGAGGCTGTTTTGAAACTTCTTGGCAAACCTGAGACAAAGCAACAGAATAAGTTATAGCAATTATAATCTGCTGCAAGAAAACTTTTTTCTTAAAAAGCGTTAGAACACTGGAGATAAAATCCAAAAGATGCATAAAAACGTACACACAAACACAAAGCATAACACTTGAAAGACAAAGTTCTTCCAGTTTTGAATACCTCCACTTTCTTATCAAAAGTCATGTTTGCATTCGGAGTGAAAGAGATTTTGAGATCAGCATTGCCTCCCACAGGTACCACTCCTTCCGAGGGGGTGATTGTCATTCCAGGCAGAGGGTTTGAATCACGAACCTTCACAAACACAAACAAGAAACATACTGAAAAAGGTGTTTGGGTTTGCTTGCTTTGGTTGGTGTTGTTTTATTTATACCAATATATTTATCAAAGACTTTATATTCTTACAAGGAGAACATTCATAGTGCATAATGTTACCTTGGACTTAGAAGTTTGGGGGAAAATGCAGTTAAACAAAAAATAATGATTTCTAAACATGATCATCAATTTCTACTATGAAATAATCCTTGCCCATCAATTTGAACTTAACATTCTGGTTTTCAGGTTGTTTTCATGAAGTTATTACAATTAAGGCTTGCTATCTGGCAAGTCTTGAAAATATTTTACATAACTTTTTCCAGCGACAAATAAATTCTACACTTTTTTTGACATTCACAGTAAGAAGATGAGACACAGAAACTCAGTACTCTATAGCTCAGTAATAACATGACAAGCAAATATTCAGTTTACCCACAGTTAGTAAAGACAAAATAGAATTTGTTCTCTTCTAATGCACTTCAAACAGATACATTTTTAAAGTATAGCTGCACAAGTGATAATGACCAAGACCAGCCAGCCATATCTTGGCTTAAGAGGAATTGTGGAGGCTAAAAACACTGGGTATGTTTGTTTGGCTTAATGGCTATGCTGATTTTACTCTTTCAGGCCAATCGTCCAGAAGTGTAGTAATAATACTTGTTATTCTATGCTCAGTTGATAAACAGCAAAATATGGTACTAATCAAAATAAACTGATGATGATCCTTAGTACCGTTATAATAAAGGAGCAAAAACCTCTGAGGATTTTCACGCAAATTATTTTGCATCACTAAATAAATACATCAATCACCCTGGGATCAAGAGAACTAATAGGGTTAGGTTTCCTATTAATTTGTCTGCCGTGTCTTTCTTTACCCATTCCGGCATCCATGTCATCCCTTACCCAATTCATCACACAGCCCATCTGCCTCTCAGGGGCTAATATAGCAAAGTAACCATGTGCTGAGACTGGTCTGGGTCTCTGCATGCACTGACTGGGCAGACAGCATGGACAGGGTGACCAGCCAGTTTGCTTTGTCTGTCAGTGCATGAAAACATCCAAGCTGTAACTGCTTCTCCACAGGGTCCACCCGCCTGGGGTTCCTCCCTCACTACTGCTTCTCAGGAAGTGGCCAGAATCATTTAAGCTGTTACCACTTTGCTTGTCTGTTGGTCCATCAAATTTCACAGAGAGGGAACAGAATTTCTACTCACATAAATCTTGCTTCTTCAGAAAACCAAACACAAACTTAAGCAGTTGCATATTTAATAACTGAGAACACAAAACCATAACATGATCTCGTAAAATTAACTCCCTTCTGCTCCCCACCCCAAGGAATCCAAAGTGCTAGAAGCAATTTCATCTTACTTGGAAGTATGCATGGTTGCGTCCTATGTTTTGAAGAATGGCAGTCTTACAGGTAGACAAACCCATTGGACTATGAGCAAAGGATATGCTTTGTGTCGCAAACTGAACTTTAGTAGCACCAAGCTATTAAAAAAAAAACAAAACAAAAAAAACCAAAAAAAAATGCAACAAACTTGGTAAGATATTCCTAAATACAAATAAATAACTCAGCCTATTTTTCCTTACATCAGGAGATAATATACTCGTGAAAATGCATAAATTGGAAGTATTCAAATAGACAAACAAAGCTTAAATGTGAGACAAGATTTACTCAATATACTGAACTTATCTAGATTCGAATTAAACAGATACAACCCCACAGATATTTCTGGACTATTGACAAGACAAATAGAACTATTTTAATTAAATTTAACAGAACAAACCCCGTTACTTTCAAATGTGCAATCAGGACAAGATACTTCAGAGATATTAATAGCAGTGGAAATGCCAATATTCTAATTTACACACATCCTGGTTTACATGTGGCAATTTCCAAGGCTTCAAAACAAGAGGAAGAAGAGAAAAGCTACTGGGAGGATGAAAGAGGAAAAAAAAGGAGAGAAAGGTAAAGCTTTCTTGGCTCCCAATGGAAGTTCTAGAGCATGCAGCCATTGGAATATAGTGGGAGAAAAAAAAAAAAAAACAACAGTCTTTCTTCTTCATACTCCCTGGATTTAATGTGAGACAACAAATAACTAACCTGAGCTGAATGTCACTGTTCAGAAGACTATCCAAAACACTGGTTCTCAAATACCATGTTCAAATAACAACACAAAATTATATTAGAGCCTGTTGTTACCCTGAAACTCTGAAACATACCTTGCCACACACCTTGACTTTTTACTTCTTTAATATATATCTAAAGAACTATCATGTTACCTCTCAATCTTTGTTTAGCTAAACTAAGCAAGCCAAGAACAATAAATACCTCATGATATATAAAGACCACTAAGCTGTGATGCCAAAGGAGGTGTATGATCCAAAGCAACAAAAAAGCAAGTAGTGTTTGCCTTGCTTTCTCCATCTTGTCTTTGGAGCATATTCTTTTGTTAAACATGACAAATAGAAGCCATATGGAAAAAAATATTTTTAATACATGATAATAGAAATATATTTAAGACAACACTTGTTTAAAAAACCCACGTTTTTCCTCTCTGAAGCTGCTGTTTGAATTGTTACCTTTGCAAAACACTTCAAGTCAACTGCATTTCCTTTGCGCACACACAAGATGAATTCCCCTTCTTCAGGAGAGTTGAACCCTGGATGCCAAACAACTTCACACTCCAGATCACTATAGGCCTCCACAATCCCTAAATATACATATATAATTTACATATGATAGCATACATATGTACAATTATCAAATGACACTGTATAATTACAAATAATACAAGCACATTAAAGTGAAATGATCTATTATTGAAGACTAAGCCTACATTTCCTCACTGTTGAACAGTATGATGAAATAAGTAAAATTAGTTTCTGAATTCTCATGAAACCTCATTTGCTTATTAGTATCCTGCAGTAAAACATACTGGGTTTTCGCTATGAATTACTCTAATAGTCAACATTAAAAACAAAAGAACAGACTATCGTTCTTGTAGAATGACAACTTTGCAAAGACCATATACATTTTCTTGCTTGCAATTGACTCTGAACTTGTACTAGCAGAAAGATCATCCCTCAAGAATCAAAGTACACCAGCTCCTGATCCAGCCAAACCCTGCCTGAACTGCGTTAGCAGTCAGTTCTTTAATAATGGAGCTCCAACATACTCCTGCAGAATACTATTACTCAAAGGAAAGAAGGTAAAACTAAAAATACAGTTTACAGCATCAGCTTAATGTTTGCCTTATTTAACACTGACATTTAAGACACATGCACACACTGTATTTGCACAGTATACCTCTGGCTGGCTGTATAGAAAATGCAGTTTTTCTCTCTGTAGCTACAGGTTTCCAAGTAAAGCCAACAGGATGGTTTCTGGGATTGTACACTCTGACAGTTGCTCTAAACTCTGTCTCTGCCAGGCAGCCAGGGACAGGATTTAAAACCAGTTCCCTTGTAGACAGCTCAAGTTCAATAGGAACTGCATTTGCAACTACCAGCACATGCCCAATGTGTTGGTTGTTTATTTTGTAAGCAAAAGATCTGTAACAAAAATACATGTTTCTCAATATTTTTATGCATTTATGATATTGTAGTCAGTAAAATTTATGTGAAATATAACCACTAGCATGAAAATACTTAACAAAAGGATTGAGTGTGAACTTACATAAAGACTGACAAGAAAAAGCAGTTTGTAATTGTTTAGCATACTACTTAAACCATGTCGAAAGTGATGATCAGCCTCATAAAGTCATTTGAAAAAAGTAAAGTTCAAGTTCATACCAGAAGGCTCGAAAACATATTTAGTTTGCCTATCTGTTTTCCCATGAGCTGCATCAAAAGATCTGAGCACAGATGCAGTGATGTTGGAAAGAGCACAGGATTTTCCACAACAATTTCTCCTAGTAAATACCCTGCAACAGCAAACTTTTTTCTCTGATAGCCCTGTAGCTATATGGGCTTTTCACAGGTCAGGGGATCTTTGGTTTGTCTTCGAAAAAAATCCACAAAAACCCAACAACAACCAAAACAAAATGCAAACAAATTAGTAGGAAAATTTTGCAACATAAAACTGCATTTATTATTGCAATGCCATCATAAATGAATGTACACTATTAACAATTACCATGATTACACTTTGTTTAAACAAGACAGTGATTTTTTTTAATCCTACTACTACCAAGAAAGTGTAAATCAAGCCAATTAAAAAAAAAACGCCCTTACCTTTTAAAGATTCCAAGAGTAATTGTTTCAAATACAATTGGAATATGAGTCTTTGTAAGAGGAGGTACCACCTGAGACAATGGAGATGTCCCCTGCAATTCTGCAATTTCAATCTCAATTTGTACCCATATATGAACCAACAAGTTGTTGATGATGTGCAGTTCTTTGGTTGTCGTAGAATACACACAAACATCACCAAAATCTATAGTAGAAGGACCTGAAAAATATAAGTAAGATCTTCAACAAAAATGCTCATGTAAGGAAGCATAACTACTAAAACAATATAATCAAAACATTTTAGTTCTTCAAACTACAAAATTAGTCAGCTACAAAAATCCTATAGCAGAGCAAGTTCTCACTAAAATCTGGAACTAAATACTATGCATGTTCTGTGAATGCTTTCAGCAGTACAACTCAAAAGCCAGCAACATTTATTTCTTAATTGTGTTTGTTCTAGCCAGCTATTCAAATAGGAAAAGCAACGTGCCATTTACTAAAGGTACTATTAATAACCATAAATACTTCTTTTTGTTAAGCAGCTATTTAAATTGATAGACAACCAGCAATTCACTGACAGTTTATGTACAGAACCCGTTGATTTGCACCCTGATGTGTAACCATTTTGCTTTAAAAGACTCATGTCATTTGATGGTCACAATTATTTCATTACCTAATTTACTGCTGTCACTAATTTTTAGGCTGGTGTCACAGTCTGGTCCTTTGAAACAGTTACTCGAAGGCAAGATTAAGGTACACAATTCCAGATGTTGGGTTTCAAACAATTTCCTTTATTCTAACAATAAACGCAAGCAAAATGGGGAGGGAGAGAGGGAGAGAGGTAAGGCAAAAGGCTATTAAAAAATAAAGCAAAGGAAAAGTTATCACCACCAGTGAGAAGCTGGGCGCAGTCTGAGATTGCAGGGGAAGACAGGCAAGCGAAGAAAGCAGGAACCGAAGCAGGCTGGGGCATCAGCGCTCTGGACACTCGCTGGCCGGCTGGCCCCGGGCTCACTGCTCACCCTGCGGGTGTCCAGGCGGGGTTTGCCGTGTTTGGTGGGCTAAGTTTACCTGCCGAGGCGGGGAAACGTGGCAGCTTTTGCGACGTCTACAAGCGGCTCAGCTGGCACTGAAGACGTCCCCTGGTCAGCGCAGGTGGCTTTTGCAGAGCGCTGGGCTCTGCAGAGAGCTCAGTGCAAGTGGGGGGTTCCCTTTGGAGCTGACCTAACCCTCTGCAAAGACCTCGTTGCAAACAGCCGAACACCGTGAAAAGCATCTGGCTGCAGTGAAGTTAGGCACTTGAAACAAACTGGCTAATTGACCCATTAACGCCCAATCGATTTTATCCAAGCAGGTCGGCGAATTACATCATTAACGTAAGTGGTCTATTCAAAACCGACTGATTAGCCCAACAGGGCCGAAGTGGTCCATTACAGCTGGTCTGTAAACTTTAGTGCTCATGGCACTAATCAAACATCTTTAAAAACTCTCAGTACCTTTTCTATTATGTTTACTTTATTCTACTTTTCCCCAAGTCTATCAATATCTATTAAAGTTCTGGATTGATTCAAAATAAAAGGCACAGAAATTACCGTACATTTTCATTTTGCTGCTAAATAATTTTACTGAAGGAAAGTTGACCTTAAAATAGACCTGTAGTAATACCAAGTGTTGTTAATAGATGAGTCCCTCACAGGCTTTACAAGGTGTTAGTCTCCATCACAGAGCATTGTGCTACAATTATTTTGAAGGAGGATCCTGAGGAAGTTTTACTTTTGGGGGGTATCACTGTTCACTGTTTATTCCCAGAAACATTCTGAGCACTCCCATGAATCTTCCTGATACTAATGCTGGTCCAGATACTATCAAATAACAAAGCATAAGGGTGCGAGCAACCCTCAAACCATGGTGTGTTAATTTCTCAGTAGGTTGTGGTATGAGCAGTTTTTAAACTCTTGTTTTACATGTTCATACCTAATCATATCACAGTATTTTCTGAGGAGTAAAAAAATTTAGTTAAACTCTACTGTTGACATGAAGCTGCCACCAATTTAAACTATTTTCTGTTTAGGGTGAACAACTATAATTGTAAATTGTGTTACTATAAATAAGTGCTTTTATAACAACTACATCCACTTAGCAACCAAATTAAAAATCTTACCAATGAATATTTGATGAAGCTGCTTGTGTGTCAAAGTTAGACTACAATCTTCCTTCTCCTGGGCAGAAGATGGCGCAGGACTAAGCCAGCTCCAAGTCTGTGATAAGCATGAGACACCTTTTCAGAGCAGGATCAAAATTCTTATACTTTTTTATTTGGTAAACACATTATGCTCACAGTGCTACACAAGCATTTAACTTACTTCTTTGTTCTTCGAGTTAGATGTAATTGTAGCCAATTTTCGACTAGTTAATAGGGAATCATGATCTAAAGGAGCCATTTTCAGCTGTAGCTTCTCTTTGGGAATATCTGTGATCGAGATGTTTGGTGACTTAAGCCCTTCACCTGGTTTAATGCCTATGTTCACAGGATCATCATAAAGATAAAACTGCCTATGAGGGAAAAAATGAATATGGAAAACTAAAAATTTGAGTACTCCATGATCTACACATTAAATAATTTAATATTTTTAAACAAAACAAATAATACTTTAAGGAAAAACATTTCAGTATTTAAAAAACTCTCAAGTGCAGAAAATGCCTTGACCATTCTTTAATTCTTTGGTTTAGGCAAGGACTAACATCTGTTGCACATTTGTGGCAACTGCTTTGTTAAATACATTGCACATATTACAGGTACCAAAATATAAATATTATAACACCTAAAATCTCTCTTAAAGGACAATGAAATTGTACAATCAAGCACTTAAAAGTTAGCAATTGCCAAGATTGCAAGGCATCCTTTAATGGAATATCTCTGAACTGCACCACTTATAGCCTGATTTTCAGCACAATTAATTTATTGGTCTAAGGTCAGTTCCAGTAAATCAATTTCATCTGCAACCAAGAGATGTGAAACTTCCAGAGACCTTACACAGATGTTTTATATCAAGTATTCCTACTTTTGTATCAAGAAAATCATTACTATATTTAATAGTAGCAATAAAATTCATCTGATAACTCTGAAATTTTCCTTTCTGTTCTGCTCCTCATACCTTGAATATATGTGTTAATGGTCACATATACAACACGTTACGCACTACACCACAGTGTAGTTCCTTTCAAAAACACCAGACATCCCCTGCATGCATAAAATAAATCCAGCTCTGGGGGCCTTGTCTGCATCAAGAGGTGCATACACAGAGCACGGTAAATTGAAATTACAAAAGTAATGCACTGGCACTACTGATTTTTAAATAATGGATCTTACCAACTTAACACTCAAGGTATTTATCTTCCTTTAGAGGATTTATGAGTTTTTCTTGGTTTAACATAAAACTCTGTAAAAGTAGCAGAGCTGTCAGTGCTGCTTTTTCCATGATTTTGCTCCCCAGAATACCAATAAAATATACAAATTCATACAGTGAGAATTTACTGTAAAGGTAAGGTTAGATGACCAGTAAGATTAAAGACTGTATCTGCTTCATTCCACAGAATATATAATAATTTACATACTGAATCCATCACTAGGGGTGAACTAGACATCCTAGTTGGAAATACATATTTATTATATACAAGGAAGAGGCTCCAAAACAATCCATGCTATGTTGGGTTTTTTCCTAATAACCATAACCAACCCTTCTTAAAACTTTACATCTTAAGTTCATTTTAGGTTCAGTTTCAAGTGCCACGCCTCTATCCCTACATTTCACCCTGAAAGTGATCTCTACATGTCTAAATGAACATTTGAACAAAACAGGTTTTGAATACATTATAAACGAAGGTCCCGAGACCATAAGCATTTCAGCATGGGACAAATTTAGGTATATGATTGGTACCACTAAGTGAATTGTGAGCCCAAAATATTTACTTAGCCTTCAAAAGAAGTCTTACCTAGCAACATCTTTCTCTAAACGACGCTGTCTTAAACCAGAAATGAAGTCTGCATAGTATTTCTTATGTTTGTCTATTGATTGTTGTTCATAGGCAGTATAAGCAAATTCTGGATCTACGTAATTATATCTCTCAGTCTTCGTGAAAATAGTCCTAAATATTTAAAGAGAATTGTAGTTTCACTACGTGTGCAAAATGATTCTGGGTCTTGTTAAAAAGAAAACATATTGATCTTGACAGATATGTATTTCACTGCAAATATTCTTTTTATCACAGCTGACTATTAATATTCAACCTTGTAAAGTGAACACAACAATGAAATCTTGAAAATGTAATAGTTACATTTGTAGTTTCATGTAAGAAAAGCAACTCAAGAAATTTATGTGCAAAAGACTCATGAATGCAATGAATTCTAAAGAACTTTCAGCAGGAAAATCTTCAGCGAGTAACAAATGTTGATGTACTTCATGATATATATATATATATATAAATAAATGCTTTTAAATATGAGATTCACATAATTCTTACCTGTACTTTTTATCCCATTCACCAGGCCTAATGCTAGTTGCACGATCATTAGGGAAAGCTATAAGTGCATCATCCTTACAATCCCTGTTCATCCGGTGAGTGTGAATTTGTGTTTGGGTTGATTTAAGTATTGCCACAGGGGCTGTATCAGTGTACCCTTTGTCGCCATCAGCTACAAACTGTCCAGTTGCATTGGAAATCACTGGTGTTAAACCTTAAAATTCAAATAAAACATGAACTTAAACTAATATTTTTGAAGCAAAATTCAAAGTATTACAAAAATATTTCTAATTCACACTGGTCCACCCAGCAGTGCAACAGTCAGTCACTCATCCCCCAGTGTTTTCCTCAGACAAGAAGAAAGAAGGCATTTCCATCACACCAAGAGCCCACTGCCTCCTTGATAACACAAGTACCCGAGCTCAAACCACTGCCATGTCCAGTGACATGTGTCCATGTGACACTGTCTTGCACAGGCACATGATAAACACTCAGCGCGGCCTCTGTCGCAGCACTGGTGTCCTAAAGCTTATCTTACAGGCTGCAGACACAGGCATGTTTTCTGACAAAGAACTCCCAAGTTATCACAGCTAAAAAGACAGCTCAGATCTTTTCACTCTAGTTTTATAAAAGCACATATACATTAGCATTAGAGAATAATTATGGCAGAAACTGGACCCTGTGCTTGCTCACCTCTCCTTAAATAAGGAGACATATTTAAAACAGCAATATAAATAAATCCATACTCCAACTGCCTTTTCTTGCCTCATTTTCAAAAAAAAAGAATTTGATGATTAAATATATTTGTTTTACTCACTATAGCCTTACTTTACTCCAAAATGGCTACCAAAAAATAAAAAAAAACAAAAACCCAAAAAAAACCAAACTCCAAACAAACCAAACACTACTTTCCATCCTCTAAACAACAGGAGTGATTTCAGCTTTCACTGCCCAGGGAGGTACAGTTTGCAAGAAGCTTCATTCCAATGTCTCCCCTGCCTTCAATTGAATACAGAGACACAAGTACACATCCTCATCTACAGAGGCAAGGAGTAGTCAACAGGAAGATATAGAACCATTCATATGAGGATCTGAAAAAAAAAAACACTTCTCCTCCACACTTCAATGAGGCTTAAAAACAAAACACAGGTATCAGCAGCCTAAAGAGTACAAATATCCCTCCTAACCTCTTTATAATCCTGCATGCAGGAGCAGAATGGTGACATTAATAGAGCAAATGGTAGACACGAGAATATAGAAAACCTGAAAAACTTAAAGACTGCATTAAATCTTTGATTAAAAAACCCACTTCTTTTAATTGTTTCTGATGCAGGAAGACTAAACGAGATCTGAATTTCAACAATAAAACCGACAAAGTGCCAAACTTCAGTTTCTTATCAATTCCTCGTAGCCACAGACTTGAAATATATCCTGGAAATAGCAGGAAAGTCTTATGGCTTATCAACCATTCGTGTACTTGTAGAAAGAATCATGGAATCACAGAATGTGCTGAGTTGGAAGGGACCCATCAGGACCATTGAGTCCGACTCCTGGCACTGCACAGGACACCCCAAGAATCACACCATGTGCCTGAGAGTGTTGTCCAAATATTACTTGAACTCAGGCAGGCTTAGTGCTGTGACCACTTCCCCAGGGAACCTTTTCCAGTGCCCAAACACCCTTTGGGTGAAAAACTTTTTCCTGATATCCAACCTAAACCTCCCCTGGCTCAGCTTCATGCTATATCCATGAGTCCTGTCACTGGTCACAAGAGTGAAGAGATCAGTGCCTGCCTCTCTGCTTCTACTCATTTAATCCTGACTTCCCAGTAACTTCCTCTTTTTACTTCCCCACAATGAAAAAAATGGGCATTGCCTCCCTATTTCTCATTAGCAAGTACATCTTCAAGCTGGTAGCAGCAAGTTACAGGGTATTCAAGGTCCCCTCCTTATGTAGGCACAGACACCACGTGCACCAGTGCACTGGTACTACTCACAGATGCCATCATATATGTGATTGCTAGAAAAAGCTACATTTCCCATCACTGGTTTTGAAATCCAGTGACAGGCTTATTCAAATCTACTGTAATTTGATCCTGGGACATGTTAGGAACATGAGGAACAAATTAGATTCTAATTATCGCATATCCTGAGAGACTGTGCTGGCACAGGTTTCACAGGATGGCAACTCAATGGACATGGGACAAGTGGCAGGTTGTATTAATCAGCAAATTCGTCTGGCAGTTGTAGCTTTCAGTCAATAAAGAATACTCTGTTATCTTTGCTACCATCTTCCTGTGCTTTACACATCTCTCAGTTTACTACTGAAACATATTAGCGCTGTGTAATGGCATCACTCCCAAAAACTGAGGCTTTTGTTTTCTGATTTATAAAATTCTAATGGTCATAACAAGGAAAATTTATGCTTTAATAGTTGTGGTTTTGATAAAATGGGGAGGGAGAAGGGTACCATTATGTCAGCCATTGCTTTGTACTCTTACAGGTATACATCATACAACTAAGCACTCCCTGAAGTCCCAAAGAGATATTACTTTTTATAAATGAATTAGGAATAGTAACAAAATCTCATTTAAAATGCTAAAAATGTATCTTTAAAACATTTTATTGCTTTTCACTTACGTTTTTAGCATCTTACCAGGATTAATTGTGAATAGAATTTTTTTTCGCTTAGATTTGCACACACCAATATAGCTCAAATGTAATTGGTGGAAGGATATTATCTTCAAATCATGCAAATTATTTTTGTCTAGTCCTGTACCAATGATATCGATAATTTGCTTCATCTTAAAAGTTCCTATTTGACGTGGAGAAAATGAAATCATCACATCCTGGAAAAGAAAACTCATTCTGAGACATATGAGGCAGAAAAGCAAAGACTCAAGTTTTGTGTAATTCCTGTATAATTCTGATTTGCTTCTCTTAACACTTACCTCTAAGACAGGTGTTCAAAACTGGGCTTTTAGAATATGCCAACAGACACACAAAAATTAGCAATATACAGTAGTATAAAAATGCTACGTATTAGAACACAATAAAGTCTCACTTTTTCATTTTTGAGATAAACTGTTACATCTTGTGCCCTGAGTTACTGGTTTGGGAAATTATAAATGTCTCCACATTTAACATGTATTTGGCAAAGTTTCTTTCATCAAAAGAAATGTTATCTTACTTGAATATTTGTGGTTTACTGAAAGAAATTAGAAGTATCCCACAAAAATATTTGAGTTTGAATCAATCTTCTCAAGACAATAAAATAAAAAATAAAAAAAAATAGGTATAACTTTTGTAAAGTTGCTTTAGTGCTACAATTATTTTTACCAAATTTAAACTAATATTTGTTGCTTCCTGGAGTGCTGGAAAAAATGTTAAGAGAGCCTACAAAATGAGAAAAAACTTATTTAGCTGGTATTAAAAGTCATTGCTACTGAAATGAAATTGTTCTGGTTTGTAAGAAATCCCACTGCTAAGCATCGTAAAACAACCTGCATAGCTACACATAACCTAAGAGAAAGAGGTAGTTACCTTTGCAGATTTTTTTTTAATTTTTCCTTTTTCAGGAGAAATATTAAAGTGAGCGGCCTTGTGGAAGCTGAATGTCACTGGGAGGGACTCAGATTCATTTTTCAGTGTGCATAGAACTTCTGTTTTCTCACCCAAATAACAGTCCATAAAATTAATTTCTGGTCCTGGATTAAAAGTTACCATCACAGGAAGCCCAGAACCTGTCAAAGCTAAGTCCACGTGATGAGGCTGAGTCCCTGCATCAGACAAACACAAAAACAAACAAATCAAACCTCTCACACACCTATTAGCTTAAAAACAGAAAAGTCATGCTGTAGTTCTACGGTCACAAAAACAAAATAATGCTGCAAAGCAAGAGGATTTATAATGCAATTTTCTACAAATTTAACACAGTCAAGTTTACTTTTAATGGCTGTTAGGTAATATATTGCCTCATTAAAGAAGTTGAGGATAATCAAATATGCACTTGAAAATGCACAAAACTGGTATTACAAAATTCAGTGACTTGCAAATGGCTGGCTGAGGTTATGTCCTCCAAATATTTGCATTTTTGACTAAGTTCTAGGTGCTCACTAGTAGCAGGTGTATTCATGATACATGATTTCCCCCTTTCTCATCACTGTTCAAAGGGGTTTCGGTGCTAAAGCATTAGATGTAAGTTACTTTAACTTATTTGCAACAAAAGAAGACGATTTACCATATAACTAGAAATTTTTTTAAGAAAATAAATTTTTAAAAAAATTTAAAAAAAAGATCAAGATATACAGTTTTATCATCCATTTCTGATAGTGACTATACATTTCTGATAACATACTTGTTGCTGTGGCACCATCATCAAGGGCCTGCAGATAACCATCTCTGTTTCCAACAGTTTCAAATCTCAGAAACAGGACATAATCTTGTTTCAGTGATGAGTCACTCTCTTCAAAGTCTCCTTTAAATTTTCTGCAAGAGTCACAATTACAAGATGGGTTAAAAAACAAACCTTCAAACCCCAACCCACAAAAACAATCAAGACATTTTTCAACATCCAGTCTGTTTGTCAGGTACAGCTTGACCAAATGATCTTTTTTCTTCCTTTCAGAAAATAGAAACAGTAACAAATTTAAGCTCATCAATATCTGGGTGCTTATAATACTACTCATTTGATATCTTTTCCTGGCTACAGCCTTTTTCTAAACTAATATTACATGCAGAATAATTACTCATATTTAGAGTTTAAGTAAGGGAAAATGTCAAGAGTGCATTTCCTTTTTCTTTTCCTTATCCAAGAAAAAATGTTTCTTTATACTACAGGTTTTGTGTGGTTTTTAACGGAATGACAGCTTTCCAGAACATTTCACTCTCTTGGTGGTTAATCTATGGCAAAATCTAATAAAATTCTTGTTCTCACAAAACCAGTTTAACCAATTCTTGGTCCAAATACATCCTTAATGTATTGTAAAACATAGAACCACTTTAGAATTTGCTTTCTCGTTTGGAGACATCACATCAGGCAATTTCTTGTAACACACATAAATACATGAGAAGTTATTCAGAAAAAAAAATTTGCAGACACATTAACTTAAAATTAGTCTCCCTAATGCAGCTCTTGTAGAATAGTTTAGAGCAATCAAGTTGTATGTGTATCTACTTTGTACCACTCACTCACTCGGGGCTAAAGCACAGGGTAACCAAAGATTTCTCAAAAGGTCGCAAAGTTCCTTGATTGGGAGTGCACAGGATCAAGGTAGAAACATCTACATCTCTATTTTTCAGGCTTAAGTCATGTAAAACAGCATCTGTACTCCTCTGAAGATCTGTGCCCTAAAAAAACAATCAAAATATTAAATAGTTCAGCCTGTTCTACTTTCCTTTTTCTGTTTGCTTTTTTCTTACACGTTTTTATGCACAACAAATACAAAGACATAAGAAATAGCATTGACATAGTTACGCATCACATGGCTAATTAGTTAATTTTTAAATACCAATTTCATGTCAATGTTTTGAATTCCTTTTTTAGACATGCTTACTCAGATGATTTCACTGTTTGAGAAAAACAAGTAAAACTACAGATGCTTAACACCTTAGAATACCAAAATGTACTTTGATAACTCCTACTAAATAATAAAACCAGCAGGAGTTAAAGCAAAACTGCTCCCAGAAAAACCCAAACACACTCAGGGAACTCACAACATTGTTCAGGTTAAAATGTTACGTAGTGAAATAGAAATAATTAATTGAAAAAATATCAATTTCTGTGGGGGGCCCCAGCTGGTCTGGGGTCTCTGTGGAATGATTGGACTGTGCTAGGAACTTCTGCACACCATCAAGGTGGCATACATGGAAGGAGAGACTGTAACACAGAACGGAAGTCCGGTCTCTAAAGTGACGAGTCGTCGTTATTTGACATGCGCAGTCTGTGTGTCCAATTAAGAATTATTTATGTCTAGAGAAACCAATGGTCCATGGACATGTGTCAATACTGAGGTCTATATAAGCCACAGTTTCTGATATAATAAAGGGCTTTCTGGTTCCTGTTCCTGGAGAAGACGTGTCGCTTCTTGACCTATCCCGACTGTACAGCGACGAATTCTAAGGTTAAATTATAGTAAAAAATGTGTTGGTTGGATACAAGTTTCAGAAAGCCTGCTGATCAGGAAATGGTATGACACAGTAAACAGTTTGAGAAGTATGAGAAGATGAACGCTGAGAAATAAAAACTGCAAAAGCAGAAATTAAAACAAGTTTTCAACTCATGAAAACTAAAGCAGTTTCTTACCATCTCTCCACCAATGGCATTGTCTTCCAGTACTGCTACCCAGTCCGTATTCTCAGGACTTTCATTGTATAAAGAAATTTGTTCAGTCTTTGATGTCCCAAAGTAAACTGCTCCAAAGTCAATGCATTTTAATACTTTTCCACAAGATACTCCAAGAACTTTAAGAACTTGTTCAACCACAACAGCTTTGATCAACACTTCAGTGCAGCCACGACCTTGCAGCTCCACTCTGTCAGTAAGAGTAATAGGCAGCAAGAGGTAATGTAGAAAAGTGTTAGAAATAGTCAGTTTGGCTAGTTTGGGTTGTATCAGAATC
>VWZG01007627.1:58150-68387 GCA_013396735.1 Grallaria varia
CAGAGGTGTCCACCCACAATATACACTGCTCTTATTCCTGAGAATCTTTGTATATAATAGCAATTTTAGCATAGAATATTTAATTTTCTCTTAGGGAACTGGAGTTAAAAGCTCATTTGATTAAGCATAAAAGAACTGCTGCTGTTCCTGCCTGAATGCTTGATCTTGATGCCACAAATCACCAAAGGATCACATAGATATTGGACAAATTTTTGTTATTAGAATTCTACTGGAACAAAGCATATTTGTTCTTGATTAACAAAAGAATCAAGCAATAATATACCTTTTTGTTCTAACAGAATCAACTACCCTTTTGAATAGCCTCTGAGCTGAAAAAAAAAATTAAAAAAAAAAAAAAATCTCTGTTTTGAATAGGCATGTGCAACTACACAAGGGACCTGGGAGAGGATCTCAAACTCTAAATCATCTTTCAACTCCAGAAGCATGATTACAGGATAGTCCATGACAGAAAAGAAATCAAAAAACTCTAAGAGTAGATTCCTGTGAGAATAATTTTTTTGCATATAGAAGAAAAAAGTTTAGAGAACATGGAAAATGGAAATAACCACGGTGTTTTCATGAAAACTGTACTATCTCTCCAAGTCAAATTCCTATCAATTATCCATTGCAAGACTTTATATAATACCATGTCTTTTTAAACACATATACACACACCTGTATACACACATATTTGTGCAAGGCTTCACAAGAAAGTATAACAATTCATTTAGTCTAAAGAATATAACAGTAACTAGTAAGAAAGGTCAAATTCACTGACAGAATTATGTAGAATTTAAGGTAGAAAACGGGTGAAGGATGAAATATGCAGGAGACAGGAAAAGGCAGAAAGCAGAACACAGAGTAACCAAGACGTTGCAACTTGGTAGCCAAAGAAACAATAATACGAAGGAGGCTGTAACTGTGAAGCCATTGCACAGATACCATCCTCCCTTTCACTATAATACAATTTTTCTCCTGTAATTTCATTTCCTTTTCTAACAGCCTGCCAAAAGCAAGAACAGAAGGAACTGAACTTTATCTTAGTGATTCAAAACAAAACAGGACATTTCCACACATATACCCCCTTCTTGCCTCTCCCCACCCCTCCCCCCCCAAAACCAAACCAAACCAACAACAAACACCCTACAACAAAACAACCACACCCTACTCACAGGTTGCCCAGAGAGGCTGTGGACTCCCCATTCCTGGAAGTGTTCAAGTCCAGACTGGATGGGGCTCTGAGCAACCTGGGCTAGTGGAAGGTGTCCCTGCCCATGGCAGGTGGTGGAGCAAGAGAACTTTCCAGCCCAAACCTTTTTGTGATTCTATAAAGAATGCATTTAAAAATAATCCCCTCTTAAAAGTCAGTGGTTGCAAATACAATCTCTTCACTGAAAATAAGATACACCAAGAGACACCATGATATTTCTAAGACTCCCTAAACATATGGAGCCAAAAGAAAACTAGCAGTGACAGAAGTGAAGGAAAGTAAGGAACAGAATGTGCAGAAAGGTGAAAGACACCAAAGGTCTTGGTTAGTTTTATTTTGAGAGATGTGCAAACATTGTATTGTTACAATTTATGAGATATCTTTATTAACACAGTCAGGTGCACAATTTATGCATCACTGTTCTGTGGAGATAATACAATCATCAAATAAATTTAGTTAAAATAAATGTGAAAGACAGCAACTGACAGGAACTTAAGTGTTTTAGATGAACATTCATAACAGAGATTAGAATTAATAATAGACAAAAATGGAATTTATAGAGCTGAATTTCTTCAATCATGCACTCACTTCATTGCTTCTTTGATGATCCTGGGGACATCTGTGCAGATATCCACCTTAACTGTCTTTTTAGATTTTGGCTTCACCACTCCATTTGTAGGTGTTATGTTAAGCAGAACAACACCATCATATGATATTTTAAATACACCTAAAAAAACAGAGTAATAAACAGAATGCTACAGAATATAAAATTTATATCCTTCTGCTACACACTTGAAACTACACAACATACGATGCAGATGTTCACAAGCAGTACATTTTCCTATGGAAATGGGAAAACATGGAGTTAACCTTTTTAAAAACTATTCCTAACAGAGAGTAGATCATTATTTCCAGGCTTCCTTTAAATATTACATCACACGTCCAATGCCACTTTGCAAGCTGTGATTGTAATAGAAAAGGTATTCACATTCCAAACAAAAGGGACTACATCATGACGCAGTTGAAAGTAAAATTCAGTAAGTCATAGGCTATTTTACAAACAGCTCTAAGCAGCTACAGCAGCCAGAAAGTTAACTGTACACTGCAGGTAAAAATAGCTTTTATGATTTGGTATGTGCACAACAGTTATTGCAGAAGAGAACAGTGAATATTTCTAGTTTATAAGAATACTAAATGTGAATATAAGAATAATTAATGTGAAAAAATCTTAAATATGTATTTAACCAACAGCACTAATTATCTGTCATCATATCATAGACACAAAGAAATCGTTTCAAATGTTCTGGAGAAAATGCACTGTTCTACCTCAGACAAAAGACAATCTTTGATATGGGATCAGAAGCGGGAACAAAGGAGTTGCGAAAAGCAGTCCTTGCATCTCAGGCCAGCACACAGCACTTCCTGCTCATATGGTTTATGTGCTGCCTTCTACTGTGACCTGCTGTATTATGATTTCCAGGTTCAGCAGCTCTTCCTTTGTCTGCCTTCAACACATTTTTTACTAACCAACACCTTCATTCTCATTTTGTCTCCGTCCAATCCTACAAAGCTCCATGATGTAGCCTGTATGTATCATGTAGAGTTTATAACTCGAAACAGTTCCCTATACAATATGGAAAAACCAGTATCATACAAATTAGTTGTAGATAAATAAGAAATGTAAGTTATCTCATTTTCTCTACCTAATCGTAATTACCCAAAATGAGAAGTTAGCATGTATGAGTAAGAGCTGATTATATAAACTACACACTACCTCTAAGTTGAACTAGCTAATAAAACAAAACAAAACAAAAACACTTTCTCATTTTGCTTTATGACAAAAATATTTAAAAATCTGCTTCATTTTTTGGTTTGTCTTAATATTACAATTCATCTTTCTGTTTCTGCAATCATGTATTTTCTCTTGGTACAAAACCTTGTGAAATCTAAGAGACTGTTCACACAACCTTGGCCTAATGTAAATAGAGACAACTTGTAGTAGAACAAAAAGCTGCACACGGGAGGAAAAGAAATTAACTGTCTTAAATTTGTTGTTTGAAACTCAGCATAATTGCCACCCTTCTTCTGGAGAGAGGTGTCTGCAGCTTTGTCCAGTGGAAAAGACAATCAAATAGGTTATTTGGGTTATATAAACATTCTTCTGCTCCATTGTCCATGGTTTTTATTCTCCTTGGAAAGGTCCCTCACAGAAGTTGAAGAATGTGCATGTTGTAAAAGTTGTATGATTTCAGAAGCTATGGCAGCAAGATAAAAGACCTCTCATTATGTTCTAGCAATAAATACGGTTCAATTCCCATTCTAGAGCACCTGAGCTCTGAAAGCACAGGAAGCTTGTAGTTGTTTATTTAATAGACAGACCTGGGGATCACAGAAGCACAAAGAGAACAAAGCAAGAGCAGACATGATTTGCTGCTATTCATGTTCAGCATACTAAGAAAATGAACAACTATTATTTTTACATCTTTCAAGATGGGACTCAAATAGAAAACTCATAAAATTTGCAAAGTTGTAAACTAACTTTTCTTTTCTAATTGGAAACATAGCACTGCCCACAGAAGCCATGTACAACACCTTCAGCTACAGTACTCGTAACCTGCATAACCCAGAACTTCAATTAATTTCTACTTGGCCACTGAAGTGCTAACTTGCATAAAATCACACTTTCCAAGAAAATAAAATGTTTGTAAAATTCAATGCATGCTAGATATTTACCTGAAGATGATCCATGATTAGCAATACAAATCTCTTTACTAATTACTTTATTGCTTGCAATCACTTCACCAAAATCAATCTCTGACTCAATTTCCAGAGAACAAAACGGAATTAATCTGTAGAGAAAAGACACCATTATATTTCCCAAAACCTTTGCATTAGGAAAGAAAATGCACTCCATGCACTCAAGCACTCCACCAGAAGAATTCTCCTTTTGTCCCAGTTCTCCTGTCAAGGTTTTTGCAGCTCACTTCAGCACTGCAGCATACACAGTGAAGGTGCAAAAGAGAGGTAGTTATCTAGCAACTTGTTTAATGCCTAACTACTGCAACTTTAAAACAATATAAATAATTAGTCAAAATGGAATGTATACATTTCTATTTAAATACTTTATTATAGTATTGTAAATAAAACTATCTTGAGTGAGTTGCATCACAGAATAAGACCAACTATAATTCATTATCAGCTGCCTGAACTAGAAGCAGAAAGAAAGCAGGCGTGCCAGTGTCCATTTAGTCTTTGTGTTTGATACATATTTTATGTGACTCCAACAAAACTTGTTGCAACAGACAGAAGTGGGTAATGACAAAAGCCACAAGGTATTTCTACTATTTCCTGAATAGCCTCATTCAGCATGATCACATCACTGTATTGGGTACTGTTTAGCCGTAATGAAAAGATCATTCTTGCTTCAAAAAATTTGTATTTTAAACATCCCAATTTTTTAATATAATCACACCTCTGATCTCACATAAAACTGTTTCAAATCAATTGGAATTTTTTATCAGCACAGCAGTCTATCTCCTCTCAAGCACAAATAGGAACATGCAGGAACAATTACATCTCATGATCTCTATTACATTACATGCAGTACAGAAGACCAAAGGGAGAAGGAAGCCAAATATCCTTGGTCAAGTGAGGGAGATCCTACCCAAACACTGTATTACATAAAGGAAAGGGGAGGATGAAGGAAGGGAGAGAGAAAAAGAATTGAATCAAGAAATGCCCCAAAAGAATTTGCTCTTGAGAATTTTAAAACACTGGTTTCAATTCTCTTTAATAATTTATTGTAATTCAAAAAACAATAAATTAGTAAATTCTTGAAAGGGATGGTCTAAACCAGAAGGATGTGGTAAACAAAAAAAATCAAAAAACAAACAAAAAAAAACCCCTCAGAAAACAAGGCAGAGAAAAAATAATTAGCTGTTAAGATTAGAGTCCACTTAAACTGATTGTAAAAATTTCACATTCCAAGTATCCAGACTTTCTGCCAATAAGCTTCACTGGAAAAATTAAACAAAAGAATTCTCCTCTCAAGATCCAATCATCTAATTCCCCAAATAGACAGGAATAAGCTTCAATTCTAACTGCAATGAGATTTTCTAATAGACATGGACCTGTGCAAAAGGGAGGGTAGCAAAGGAAAAGGGTCTGGGATTCGCTTTTTAATAAAGGGTGAGGTTTATTCATTTGGTTTGGTTTGCTGGTTGGGTTCTGGTTTGTGGCTTTCCCATGAAAATTGAATGTACTGCATTTGCATAGCATAAAATAAATTTGTGAAAATACCAATTAAAAAAATCATAAAGTATATTTGCTTTTGCCAAACATACACACACACACATAAAAAAAATCATTAAAGTTTGTCAACTTTTTCCCTGCAAAGCCAGTTAAACGTGAAGACTTGAAATACTTAGTCTATTGCGAGTCCTTTCCAGAAGAGAGGGACCAGTAGCATTGTCATCCTAAGTGGTCTTACCTATACCATACTACCCTAATAAAATTTTTCAAAAAATAAAGACCCCACCAAACTAACAACAAAAAAAACCTAAAAATTGAACTATTAAAATTAAAACTGCTACCTAATAACTTTTTTATTCTATGAAAATATGCATTGGGAGAACATATTTAGAGACAGTTTTAATATGAAAATGAACATTTTGAATTACTAAGTTCTGTATTTCTTTATGAAAAGTCATTACTGCCTCTCAGACAAAGAAAAACAATACGGGCTTTCCCTTTAAATTTCTCTAGAGTTAACAAACGAAAGCTATAATAGCATCCTTAACATTCTGTTTTAAGAGAACTAGAACTTACAAACACCATGGGGGAAAAAAAAGTAATTGAAATAGGTAGTCTTCCAGTAGTAGACAGTCTTTTGCTAAAAGGAGACATAACTTATAACGACTTGAAACCCCCATGTCAGACGTAATTATTGCTGTCCTATATTAACAAGACCATGACATTAACATAAAAAAGATCCTACAACTTTTAAAATGAAGCAAGAAAATGCAAATCAGTCAAAAAGATCATAAGAGGTAAACAAACCGTAGAAGTAATTCTTATCTGAAGGAGCATTACACATTTACACATTTCAGGCAAGTGCAAGACATTTATGGAATGGCTTCATTTTTAAAAACAACTCACATAATCTCCATGGAAATTCATTGCTGCCTATACCTATAATTTGTAATGTTAAGATTTTCTTAGAAACAATGACTTGAAGTAGTTTGTGGGATTCACCTGTGCCAATTTAGGCACCTAAAAGCTGGACCTGTAAACAGAAGTTTGTTGTTATAACTTTGCTTACAAGACAAAGGAGAGAAAGGTACTTCAAAGCAATTCCCCCTCATCCTCCGATAAGCACTAAGCCTAAGTCTGATAAACTATATTTAGAAGCTTACTTTTTCCAACCAGTGTATGTTTATACAATATAAAAGAGATATATCCATACAGATACACATGGATTGATGAAAGTCACCCTTGAACTTGTGGCATTGTTCTAAAACACATCATATTTTAAGAATCAGGCAACACTATAATCCAGTTTTGCAACTATGAACGAATACTTTTACAATAAATGGTTCAGGAAGAAGGTAAGACATTAAGAGTACATGTTAACTTGTCTAATGATACAGAATTAACAAAATATTAACATTATCACAACCAAGTTGGAATACAGCAAACACAAAAGTTCAGATTCTCTATGACTTTAGAGGGACATCACCCCAATGGACTTCTTACCCATGCCCTGCTCTCAAAAAAAAAACAAACAAAAAACTTACTTTTGCAAGGAAACTTACTATATGTTTTCCATCAAATTGACAGACTAATTACAAAGCCATATGTGACATGTATTAGTAAACTTTCCACAAGATTAAACTACAAATGGTAACAGCATAACAGGAACTTTTGAACATCATACCCAAACAGGGGGATATCAACTACATCATCATCTACTAAAAGACGCAGTTTATCTTGGAGATCTTCTTGACTGTTGGGATAATACTCCACAAAAGCTTTAACTTGAAGTCCAGGTGCAATGGGTTTTTCTGGATTTTCCACAATCAATTTAAACTGCAATTCAAAAAAATACATTTTATTAATTGTAACACATTCTGGATTAAGAACAATGTACACATGGTGCATTTCCAAAAGAATACAGATTCATATAAGATTTACCATGGCCTTTAAAATATGCAGGATTTCATAATTTCATCTCCTATTTACTGATATTCACACAGTAAACAAGCAAAAACAAAATAAATTACCAACATTTTCTAGTCTTTCCAAGAGAGCTCCAGCTTTTCCTACTGCTGCAATAAACCTTCTCAAGCAACACAAAATTAAATAAGCTATTACTCAGTGAAGAATATTTTTACTACCTGACAAAATGACAAGGATTAAGTCTCAGTTCAAAGCAGTAACAAAAGGGGACAGGGTGAGACTTTTGCTCTACGTCTGACCAATATCCAGCTGACATCAACACAAAGTCTCACTGGACATGGAAATCTGCTTGAAAGAACCACAGCACCTCCAATTTCAGGGGTCAAATGAAAGAGAAAAAAACAGAAGCAGCCAACAGAAAGCATCCTTTCCGCTCAAAAAAAAAATAAAATAAAAATGTTGGATTTATTGTTGTCAGGAAACATCTGTTTATAACCAACACCTCTTGCACCTTTCATTGAGCAGAGTACCCAAGTAATCCACTAGGGCACAGAGGGAAATCCAGCAGATTTGCTCTCACTAGCAGTCTCACAGTAAAGTCTAGACTTTCTCTGGTGTTTCAGTGTCCTTACAATTCATATCACCCTATGCATAATGGGCTTCTGTTCTTTATGTCCAGTTTAAATAATGTTAATTTCTGAAAAGCAGCCTTCCCAGTATCCTCTAAGTTTTCTGTTCTAATTTATGTTTGAAATATTCAAATACAATTTATTACTTGCTAATTCTGTTGTCTGAGCACATCCTTTTATTCCTTTAGAACTCTCCTAGCAGCATAAATACTCAGCTAAGGGAAATTTGTTATGTTCCTCGTCATTATGGGCTCAATTTGGAAAGAATAGCCATGTTTTAACTTTGAGGTGTGTAAAGTCTACCTCTTCTCTAAAGAGAACTAAACATCCAAAGATATTCACTCTATACAAGGGAAATTAACATGTTGTACTAGGAACTGTCAATGAAGCCTATGAAAAATGCTTTGTGAGCTAAATTCCTTGAAAGGCATTTCTTGGCCATGCATTATGACAGCTCAAGGAAGGTTATTTTTCAATTCTTGCACTCTATGAATGTAATGCCTCAGAAAATTTTTCAGATGAGTCATACACTGCAGAGCCTTGTAATCACAGACAGCAACATAAGGTCGGGAATGAGAAAGGTCTGTTGTGCTGCCCTTTCTTGAACTGAGCATGTGAAGTGGAATCCTGTCCCCCAGCTGTCATATTGGTCATCTCATCTACCACAGCATTAAAATACACAGCAAAAGCAACAAGTTAATCACAGAAGTTGAAACTCTTAAGCTATGATTGAGTAACCTTTTCTAAAATTGACTCTGCCGTTCCACCTCTGTAGCACGTGAAAAATTGATAAGGCTGGTGAAAACCAGCAAAACAGCATAAGCATAGCCCTACCAAATCAAGCACTCTCAAGTTTCCAGCTCACACCAAAAGTCTTCAGCTGCAGCACAAGAAAAATTGAGCTGCCACTCCTGCCCACAAAAAGAAAAGCTGACTACTCACATAGCGAAGTTATCCAAGGTACTTCAGTTATCTGACAGTCATATTGATTACTACCCTGGAATTTATTCACGGCTCAAACTGCTGTGAACACAAAGCAGCATCACCTTCCATTTAACCCAACCCCTTAATCCTAATTTTGACATAAAAAGCAATAAACTGTTAACTGCTGGGTTTTGCCAGACCGACACAGGTTACAACTCAAGGACTAAACTGATGAGAATTATAAAGATGCATTGCCCTTTAAAATGTGAGGCTATGCAGTGATTTTCCCAGTATTCACCAGATGTTATTAAGAGGAATCAGTGTTTTGAGAGAGGATTGCAAAATTCTTTTTTTGAGAAAGCTCTCAGCCAGCAAGCACCACAAAGGAACTACTCCACTCAAAAAACCCCTTAGAATATAACCCAGAAATGAGGTAACAGAGCCACTACCTCACTGATTTGTGGTTCACACCACTGCAAAATGCCCCGTTTCTACAAAAGGTTCCCTGAAGTCACCAGGAACTCCAGGGCTTCTTGAGGGATAAATTCTGGAGAGAGCAAAGACAGCCAGGAAGGCAAAGCAGGGTTTGGTACCAACAAGGGACTCGATCGGGACTGGGATCGCTAAGGCTGGAAAAGCCCTCCCAGAAAATCGAGTCCACCTGTGGAGGGGCTGACGTAGCGAGACAGCCAAGAACCCCCGCTGACTTCTACTGAAAGCACGGATGTAACAAACAAGGCAGCTCCTTGCAAACCGCCCGCACCCTCGGGGGAATGAAGCGCTGGGGAGATCCGCGCTCCCTTCGCCCGGCCGCTGCCCCCTCACGCTGGGGCGCTGAGCCACCGGCACCGCAGCCTGCGGAGCGGCGCCCGCGGGCAGCCCCTCACCTGGGGCCGTTGCGGCGGCAGCAGCTGCAGGCGGCAGCCCTGGGCGCGCCGGTTCTGGACGCTGAGGGCGGCGCGGTACCGCAGCCCCGGGACCGCGTCCGTGAAGCGCAGCTCGGCCGGGGAGATGCGCACCCCCAGCGCGTCCCGACACCCGCCCGCCATGGCCGAGGCCGCCACTGACACCTGGCAACGGACGCGCGGCGTTGATTAGGCGGGGAGTGACGGCGCGGCCGAAACCCACCAATCGGAACAGGAGACGCGAGGCAGAGGCGGGGCGAGCGGCTCGGCTCGGCTCGGCTCGGCTCGGCTCGGCTCGGCTCGGCTCGGCTCGGCTCGGCTCGGCTCGGCTCGGCTCGGCTCAGCACGGCATGGCTCAGCCCGGCCCGGCTCGGCTCGGCCCGGCCCAGGTC
>VWZG01007627.1:68479-80040 GCA_013396735.1 Grallaria varia
CTCGGCCCGGCCCAGCTCGGCCTGGCCCGGCCCAGCTCAGCCCGGCACGGCTCGGCCCGGCACGGCCCGGCACGGCTCGGCTCGGCTCGGCTCGGCATGGCTCAGTTCCAGCCGATGCCCAAGGGGCGGGATTTTTATCCCGAGGCTGCGGCTGTTCCTCGGGTGTCGCCATCCCGCGGCAGTCCCCCCGTGCCATCCACGGGTGCCAGGTTGGGCTGGAGCTGGAAGGGAATAAAAGCCCCAGACCTGCTGGGTTGGTTTTTTTTTTTTGGAAGGGCACCAGAATGGCCACATCCCACCAGGCTGAATGTCACAGATTCTCAGAATCGTTAGGGTTGGAAGGGACCTCTGGAGACCATGCGGTCCAACCCACCTACCAAGGCAGGGGCACCTAGAGNGGCTCGGCTCGGCCCGGCCCAGGTCAGCCCGGCACGGCTCAGCCCAGCCCGGTTCGGCTCGGCCCAGCTCAACCGGGCCCGGCTCGGCTCGGCTCGGCTCAGCCCGGCACGGCTCAGCCCGGCACAGCTCAGCCCGGCACGGCTCGGCCCGGCACAGCTCGGCCTGGCACGGCCCAGCTCAGCCCGGCACGGCTCGGCCCGGCACGGCCCGGCACGGCTCGGCTCGGCTCGGCTCGGCATGGCTCAGTTCCAGCCGATGCCCAAGGGGCGGGATTTTTATCCCGAGGCTGCGGCTGTTCCTCGGGTGTCGCCATCCCGCGGCAGTCCCCCCGTGCCATCCACGGGTGCCAGGTTGGGCTGGAGCTGGAAGGGAATAAAAGCCCCAGACCTGCTGGGTTGGTTTTTTTTTTTTGGAAGGGCACCAGAATGGCCACATCCCACCAGGCTGAATGTCACAGATTCTCAGAATCGTTAGGGTTGGAAGGGACCTCTGGAGACCATGCGGTCCAACCCACCTACCAAGGCAGGGGCACCTAGAGCAGGTGACACAGGGACGCATCCATGTGGGTTTGGAATGTCTCCAGAGAGGGGGACTCCATGACCTCCCTGGGCAGCTGTGCCACTGCTCTGCCACCCTCAACGTGAAAGAGTTCTTCCCATGTTGAGGTGAAACTTCTTGTGTTTTAGTTTATGGCCATTACTCCTTGTCCTGTTGAAGCCTTAGGACGTAATATATTTATATGTATATTTGTAAATTTTATATAGGTGTACAGCTTCTCATATTTGAAGTAGCAACCTGCAGTTTCTACCTCTGTACTACACTCCTGAGTGTCTGAGTTAAGGGTAAGAGAGCAACTTGTACGATTTATTTGGGACTCATGTACCAGGACTAGAATAACAATACATATTGTAGTCAAAACAAAATAGAGGACCCATGAACCTTGGAGAAGCTCCAACCAGGGAATGTGACGTGAAGATGATGGTGAAGAAGTAAGGGGTCTTGAGACCCCCGACTCAGTTCTAGGGGCAGACTCGAGGGAGGTCCTGAGGGTGGCACCAAGGTGGTACAAGGGTGGATGGTCCCTGGGTTGGATGTAACCTTTAGTTATGATAATTAAGTAGCATTATAAAATGAAGTTGGCAAGAATCCAGCACTTAGATTTGAGTGGTTTGGGCCACATTGTGCTTTGCTTTAAAGGAGAAGAAACAAGAAGGAGGAACAGCACACACAGTACTCAGAATCTCAGACATCAGTTCTAATTAACCCAAAATGTTTTCCCAGGGAATACTTCTTCCCTTGAAAGTGTGTGGTGACTCAAATTATTTATATTTTAAAAGTCAAATAAGAAGAGCTGCAAACATGGATGGCACAGATCAGAATTACAAAGTACAAAAAGAGCAAAAAGCTTATTTTTAACGGGTCAAGAAACCCAGAGGGAGCAAGGAGAGAGGAAAATCCCTTTGTTTCTCTTTCTGGGGAAGGATGCTAACAGGTCTTTTTGTCCCTTTTAAAGATTCAAATTATAGCTACCCATCTGTAAATCACTGAAGAATGTTTGGGAATTTGGCATTGCAAACAGTAAGGGTACAATCCAAGCATCTGAAGGGAGTTCTTTGGGAGCACTACTTGAATCTGTTTAATGGTTGTACTTTACTGAAACACACAAAATAAAAGAAGAAAAAAATTAAAAGGGAAGATTACCTTTTCAAAGAATTAAACTCCCTCTGCTTTTTTTGATAGAGAATGGAGAACACTCCTATATAGCTTCTCTGGTCCTTTGATGCTAATTCTTTATTGACAGAATTGATTTTTAAAGATTTCTGTTTCTGCTGCTTGCTCCAGCCCCCACTCACAAAGTTACTACCCCATAAAAGAATTAGCATCAAAGAACACTGGTCTCTATTCACTTGATTCGATGTAGGTACGTCCATACAAAATTGTCATCAATTTAAATAAATCTTTGAAAAACTATTTTTAACTGTGACTTAGCTTGTGTATAGAGGACTTAAGTTCAGCATTAAAAGAATCCTGAACTCTCTGAAATGGTTTGGCTGGGCTCTCTTCCTCTGCTGCAGACCATTATATCCAAATGCTTACTACTGCCACCGTTATGATAGCTCATTATGAAACATCATTAAATAACGGACTCTGCCCCTTCCTTTCCTCATCTTTGGCTGTCTTCATAAGACTTTTTTGTTATTCACCCAATAATCATCTTCAAAGTGAAAACTCCTGTAAAGGAACAGTTGTACTTCATTTTGATGATAGAATCCTTTATAGCTAGTGCTATGGTATGGATTATCTATTGTCATTCTCTTTTATCAGTAAATCATATGACCACATTAAAAGTACTTTTAGTTCTGCAGAAATTCATGCTATTTTACAGCCCGATAAGCTGTGCAATTCACATTGCATTCACCTTAGCAGTATCAGATAATGAATAAAAAAGCTTCACAGCAAACCTCTCACTACTGTATTATAGTAACCAGAGTGAAGAGTATAACCTTATAAATATCCCCACCACACCTCAACATCTGAATGGCTTCCATTATGACCTAGACCCTCCTGATATGAAACTCCTTTGACTATCTGCTGATCTGATTATCCTCCCAGGTTTCTGGCAGAAAACTGGAACGGCATCATTAGTTTTCTCCATTTAATAAATGATGCTAGTTTGTTTAAAATGAAGTAGCCTCTGGCTTGTTCAGATCTATCCTGGGGCCAAGGCCAGTGTAAAACAAGATGCAGAATCAGAAAGCCATCTCCAGTCTGTTTTCCCTGGCTGCACAGGGGAAAGCTTTATTACAAAACTTTTATTAGTAAACAGCAAGACCTGAGACACTGTCCATGTTCTAAACACAAGCTAAAGATGCTTCTGAATCATCTGTTAGATCAGAAGTAGTTCTCACTCATACGAGAATCTCTGAAAACACACAAAAACCCCTTCAGAAAATATTCCAAATGGCAGAAAAAGGGGCAGTTAAAATGAACCTAACGGTGGTTTATTTGACAGTAATTCAGCAACACAAAATGACAGTGATACCTGAAATAATTAAAATAATTTGAACAAACTGCCACTCATACTGCACTTTTGTTGCTGGAATCTGAATCCAGAGGAACTGTGATTTCAACAGTGAATGTTGACCTATTTATTCTACTTCAGGAGGAATAAATATTTTTAGAATATGCTAGAAGGAAATAGGGCCACTTAGTGCTATAACAAAGAGTGTGTGTTTTTATATCAGCTTTTAGGAATCAGAAACAGCCAAATCCAAATGATGGTGACTAATAAGATATATTCCTATGCATTTAATCTTGCAAATTGCACTGTTTAATGGAAAATGAGAATGTTCAAAATGACAGATTAGGGCTCTAATTCTCTCTAAAGGTCTCTTCACTCAACAAAGAATTCTGTGAGAAGCAGAACTAATGAAGATTTTTTGGGGTCTTTTTGCTCAATGAAACCATCAGTCTTCACAAAATGTGTAAGGATTGCCAGTCTCGGAGACGTTCCTCCATCCCAGAACGGGCTGAAAGCAGTGTGACCAAAATTGTCGAAAAAAGCAACAGAGACATTGTCGAGGCAATCACAAAGGCCTTCCCTTTCTCAGCCTTTTTAGAGTGACTATGTAGGAATCGGTAAACAAAAACCCTGTATCATAAGTACATACAGTTGCCATTATTTGATCATACAGCTTAGGTCTCAAGGCACACACTGAGCTATTCTGTGTACCAGAGTGGTTTAATCAGCATAACTGTTTGGTTTAACTGAACAGCCTGACCAAGGGGGGGACCAAGGCTTGTCCCAGCACACAGGGCAGTGCCGAAGGTTTGGATCACAAAAGTTCACAGCAGTTAGTCCGAAGGTTTCAGCACCAAAGTACAAATGTGCCCTTTGTTTCCTGCAGTCTGCAACAATGGAAATGCTTTCTGCGTCTGGCATAGTTTCTAGTCATAATTTGTGAAAACATATTTGTTCATGAAAAATTTAGTAACTCTAAAAGCATCCATACCCACTCATAGATCTCAACTATTAGACAAATATAAAAATTGCAGGGTGAAAAGAAAAATCATTGAGAAACATGATGAAGATGTATGTTTCTGAGCTTGGCAGATCATCTTGGATCAAAACAGAACATAAATACAGAAAAATAACATATATACAGAAAATAGTAAATTCAGATAAAGGATAGTTCAGAGTATCTCTCATATATAAATCAGGACTTCTTTAACAGCTGTCTGTGGCTTTTGAAGACTCCCATAAAATCAGGCTGAAGCCAGAGCAATAGAATTTTCAGGCTGGTATCAAGATGTCAACAGCTATTGGCATCAATGAATCAATATTAAATTTCCACTAGACACAAGTAAGATGTGATTTTCTGTAATTACTAATGGTGAGATTTTAATGCGAGGGAAAATCACGGACACCACTAGCTGACCAATACGATCAAGGTAATGCCGTTTATTATTGTGAAAACACCCCTTACATAACCCAACTAGCACACACACTGCACACACACTGCAAACCACCCTGTGACTGGTTAATGCGAATAACACACAACTCTATTGGTGTAAAATAAAGTCCTCGTGATCTCTCTCTGTGGCCGTTGTTTTTCAATCTTCTGCTGCAGCTTCTCTAAGTTTACATTCTTCTCCTTGTTATCTCCACGGTAGCTTCTTAAAAATAGCTTTTCACTGCAGTCTTAAAGGCCTCACAGCATAGCTGCATCCAGAGCACTGAGGTTGCTCACATGTCCATTTTCTGCAAGAAATTCCCCAACAAGATTTATCTCACCACACTTTGTTGATAGAAAATCAATGTCTTGTTTAAACTTCCACTATGTTTAGGAGTGAGATAAGTACCTCCAGAGGATGAACATTCCCCACCCCTTGCATAGGTATTTAAAATAGAATTCCTTACATCATATTGGCTTTATGCAGGTCTCCTCCTATATTATTACTTAAACAACTTCAAGAATCTTTTTCTTTGGCAGTAATGATAAAATTATTGAAAAGCATGTTCAAATATTAGTAAATTTATTTCCTTTTGTCTGAAGGCTGAAAATTATTGCCTAATCATTTTGTGGTATAATTTTTATTATAAATGTATCTTCTACAGTTATTATGCAATTTGTCCAACTTATGTCCTTAGAACCCAAGGATTCTAAGAATCTTACAAATGATTCTTGAAATCCAAGTGCATAACAAGATAAATTTGCACTGTGACCATCTAGAGTACCATATCACTCCCTGATTTTCAGCTTTTTAGTTATTGAGCATTCTGAGCTGCTTGACTTCAATTACAGTTGGAAACCATTACCAAATAGACGTGTATATTTACTTTAAATGCAGTCAGACTGTAGTTCAGTATAACCTTCTATGCCTACTCATTGCATTATCATAGAATCACAGAATCATAGAATGGCTTGGGTTGGAAGGGACCTTAAGGATCACCTTGTTCCAACCCTCCTGTCATGGGCAGGAACACATTCCACTAGTCCAGGCTGCTCAGAGCCCCATCTAGGCTGGCCTTGAACACTTCCAGGGATGGGGCATCCACAGCTCTGGGCAGCCTGTTCCAATGGCTCACTGCCCTCGCAGCAAAGAATTTCTTTCTGGTATTTAATCTAAAGGTATCCTCTCGGTTTAAAGCCACTATCTCTTGTGAAAAGCCTTTCTTCAGCTTTCCTATAGGTCCCTTTCAGGCACTGGAAGGTGCTGTGAGGTCTGCCTGAAGCCTTCTCTTCTCCAGGCTGAATAGCCCCAGCTCTCTCAGCCTGTTCTCATAGAAGAGGTGATCCAGCCCTGGGATCATCTTCATGTCCTCCTCTGGACCTGCTCCAACAGGTCCATAACCTTCGTATGTTGGGGAGCCCAGAGCTGGACCCAACCCAGGTGGAGTCTCACAAGAGCAGAGCAGAGGTCCAGAGTCACCTCCCTTGACCTGCTGCCCATGGTGCTTTTGATGCCGCCCAGGACATGGTTGGCTTTCTGGGCTGCAAGTGCACCTTGACAGGTCACACTGAGCTTCTCATCAACCAGGACCCCCAAGTCCTTCACCCCAGGGCTGTTCTGTATCAAGCCACTTGGCCTCAAAATCCTGTCTCTAGTCCCCATGAATGTCATCATAGATTGTTGCATTTTACTAGGAGAGCTCATTTGTCTTCATAAATTACAGATGAAAGGATACTACCTAATTTAGACAGATCCTTATCCAATTATGGCCTTGAAGATCAATAGCAAAGTTTCAGAATTGCATTAAATGGGAATTGGGATAGAATTTATCTTGCAGAGTGCAGAAGATACATACCCTGGGGAATTTAGGCTACTCAGTAGGTTAATGTGTCAACATGTGCTTTCTCTTACGAAATTTACACTAATTTTTTCATATTGCTAATTTAACTCTTTGGCTCTTATCCTGTTAGTAATAAATTTAAGTATTATCCCATTTTGAGTCTGTTTTGCTCATAAAGATAATAAGTAAATGATCTCTCTCTGAGCTCTTATCTCTACCTCTCTCCTCTGCCTAGTTGCAGAGAGGATTTAGTGAGTTCCTGGAATCTGGCCAGGATCAATCATTACGCTCCCACACTAGGCAAAAATGGAAAACATAGATGTTCAATTGGCTTTCATTACTTCATTCTCTATTTCATATACCTCTTTTCAAATATTCCCTGTTCAGCTTAATCCTGTGTTTATATACTTTTCTTAGTGTGAGATTCCTCCATGCTATTCCTTTTCCCTTTTCTAGTCACCTGCCATTTGTAAACACTGAAGTCTGCCTGTTAATCTGTCTGTAGATGCTTTTTCTAATGCAATTTAATATCCTGTCTGTATCGATATTTTGTATAATGCAGACATTAAATTGATTCCCCTTTGCTGACATACATTTCTGTTTCTGACTGGTCATATCAACCTAAAACAGATCTTCATCTCCTCCCTTCAGCATGCAGTATTTTCACCTTATCTACATTTCACCTGCCATTATGTGGCCTAATTTATCAGCTACAGATATAGCATGTCTGTTCATTATGGTAGTATTGGATGTTTGCATTTTAGGCTATAAATGATGGGAATTTTGCACTTTCTAATTTTTTCCTAACCATAGTGAAAATTATTTAATGTACTGAAGTTAAAAAAAAAAAAAAAAAAGGCAGGCTTGCAGGTAAGACCCTTATTGAGGCTCAAGAGCTGACATTTTTTTAACTTGGCAATGAACTTTCTTTCAGCAATATCATTAAGCACCTCTGTGGTACACAACAAAATTACATCCATCAGTGCTGTAAGACAAGAACAGAAACAAGCAATGCATAATAAAAGCAATTATCCAGTGGGAATGGAGGTCACCAGTATTACCAGTCTTGAAGATTGTTCACACAGAGCTATTAGTCTGGGAAACTATTGAGACCTCAATCTCATTTCTTCAGTACTTATTACTTTCTATTAACTGAAGAGGATTCCATATTCCTGAAATTACAATTGCTCACCCTTGTTCTTGTACAGGATTTTAATTTAGCAGATATCTGCTGCAAATAGAGTACAGCAGACAAGGAACAGGCTGGGAGGTTCCTGGGGAGTGCAGAAGGTAATATCCAGACACAGCTGGTGAGGAAGCCAGTTGGGGAAGGCAACTCACTGAATCTGTTGTGTGTGGACAGAGAGGGACTGGTGGGTGATGTGATGGTCAGAGCCCGGTTTGGGCACCATGATCAGAAAATCATATGTAGTTCTTGGAATAGTAAGGAAGGGGTTCAGAAAAACTGTTCTGTTGGACCTCAAGAGCACAAACATTGCCCTGTTTAAAAGTCTGGTTGTCAGAGTGCCTTAGACAGCAGTTCTGAGGGGTAAAGGAGTCCAGGAAGGCTGGACATTCTCCAAGAGGAAATCCTTAAGGCACAGGAGCCAAGAGATGAATTGGTGGAGAAGACTAGCCTGGCTGAAGAGAGCTTTGGCTGAAACTCAGGGAAAGAACAGAGAGTTTATGACCTTTGGAAGAACAGGCAAGCCACTCAGGAGGACCACACAGCTGTCATGAGGTTATGAAGGGAGAAAATCAGAAGGGCCGTGGCCCAACTCGAACTTAATCAGGCTACAGCTGTACAAGAGAATACCAATGTTTCTATAAATGCATTAACAAATAAAGGAGGGCTAAGGATAATCTTTATTCTTTATTGGATAGTGAAAAAGAATGAGGAAGAAACTGAGGTATTTAATCGTTTCTTTGCCTCAGCCTCTGTAGCCAGTTGTTCTCCACATACCCAGGCACCTGAACCGGAAAACAGAGACTAGGAGCAGAAGGAAGCCTCCATAATCCAAGGAGAAATGATCAGTGACCTGCTACAGCCCTTAGACACACACAAGTGTATTAGTGCCACATGGGATCCACCCAAGGGAACAGGGAGCTGTTTGGAGAGCTCACCGAGCCTCTTTCCATCATTTACCAGCAGTCCTGGCTTACCACTGTGGGACACAGGCAGGCAACAGTGACATCCACAAACTCATGGCTAAAATACAAGGAATAAATTTATTGCCATTCCCTCCCTACCGGGGGATCCCCAAAGCAACACCTGGGCAGAGGGACACAAGAGGAGACACAGGCACAGTTAACCCTGTCCATGCTAGAGGATCACTGGCTGCTGTTCTCACAGGCTTATCAAGAGTTATTCCCAGCTTCCAGGTCACTGGAGCAATTTACAATCTTTCTCATCAGTCTTCCACTATTCGACCCATTCCTCCCAACACCAGGGAAGTCCCAGGTGACTGGAAGTTGGCAAATGTGATGCTCATCTACAAGAAGAGCCAGAAGAAGGATGCAGAGAACTACATGCCTGTCAGCCTGACCTCAGTGCCAGGGAAGGTCATGAAGAAGATCGTCTTGAGTGCCATCAATGTGGCATGTGCAGGACAGGCAGAGGTTCAGGCCCAGCCAGCACAGGCTTAGGAAAGCCAACTCCTGCTTGAATAATCTGATCTCTGACTTCGAGGTGACTGGCTTAGTGGGTGTATAATAAAGCCTGTCACACTGTTTCCCACAGTATTCTTCTGGACAATCTGGCTGCTCATGGCTGGGACAGGTGTGCTCTTCACTGGGTGAGAATCTGTCTGTATGGCCAGGTCCAAAGGGTGGCAGGGAATGGAGTTACACTCAGCTGGTGGCCGGTCACCAGTCCCCAAGGCTCAGCCTTGGAACCAGTTCTGCTTTATGAGGAGAGACTGAAGGACCTGGGGTTTTTCAGCCTGGAGGAGGCTCAGGGCCCTTGTTGCTCTTTAAGTCTTTCTGAGGACAGGAGGTGCTGATCTCTTCTCCCTGGGATCCAGTGACAGAATGCATAGGAACAGTACACCAGGTCCTCTCTGCTGCTCCATCCTCCCCACCCTTGTCCCCTGCCCTGGCATGGGGCCCCATCCAAGGGCTGTGGTCCTTCAGGATAAACCTGCTGCTTCAGGGGTGCTGCATGGGCCACAGTTAACTCAGGAAATGTCCATACACCTTGCTGGTCCTTCCAACTCAGTAGATTCTGTGATTCTGTGATATGCTCCAGTGTGGGGAGCTCTGAGACCAGCAGTGTTGATCCCTGCTCCCGCAACCGGAGCACCTTATCCTCCTGCTCTTCCTCCTCCCATCACATTGCTGGTTGCAGGACTATTCCTCACACTTCTCTCCTCACTCCTCACTCTGCAGGGTGGCATTTTGCCTTTTCTCACACAGGCTTTCCCTGCAGCTCCACTGCTGCCAAACCTGGACAGCTCGGCCAAAGACAAGGATTTGTCTGTACCAAAAGTGACCTTCTCAGCTGCCTGGGACACACAGGCGGTGCTCCCACTTTGGAAGAGTAGTGCAGGAAGAAAACAGGAGGTCTGTGTACACAAGGCCATCTCCCAGCAGCCATCCAGCTGTGTCCAGAGGTGGATGAGCCTCCAGCTGTGGGTCAGAATCTGACAGCCAGAAATAGGTAACACGATGGCCTCTGCAGACCTTTGAGGATTCACTTGTTGGGACCATCCTCCTAAAAGGAACAGCCGGAGGGGAAGCAGCAAGACCCCATAATGGACCTGCTGATTTCAGCAGCATTTTTTGAAGCCAGTTCAGAGATGTTCTGGGCCATGGGAAAGAACACTAGGAGGAGGAGTGTCCTAGTTATAGTGGCTGGGACCAGTTTATCACTGTGGGAATGTAACTGGAACTGCGTATTCCATACCCTCTCTGCCATTTATCATGAACTGTTAATGATGCATTGTTTGCAACAGCTGCCCAGGACACACCTGACACCTCAGGCTATGGACTGTGTGCATGGGAAAACAGAGATAAGAAGGTTCCCTGTCTTCACACCAATGATTCAGGTGTGATAACTCCCCTCCAGGAGTCATTAACACCTTCACACCCAACCTGAGGGGTCATGTCTGCTAATGGGCCATCAAGTAGACCAAAAATATCCTGTGACTCACTGAGTAAATTGCCCATTGTGAAAACCCTCACCCTGGGAGAGGTACTGGGTGTTCCTATCTGAACTGAAGCATATATAAGCTTGGGGTTTTGGAACTTGAGGCACTCACTCACTCGTCAGACTGAGAGGAGGACCAGAACCTCAACAGGACTGCAACTACCACTCTCAACCAGACTGTGACCACCAACCTTCTGGAAGGAAAACAGGTTTTCCTTTTCTTTTTGCTTTGGACTCAGGGGGACCACGTGGTGCTCAGCACAGGGGCTGGTGAGCACCGTGCTGTTTGTGCCCCAGGGGGCTGGGTTGTACAACTGGGTTTTGAGGGCTGAAACCAATTTTCTGTTGTATCAGTGTATCTATTGTAATCTTTTTATTAAATTGTAGTTCTTACTTCTGAACTCTTTTGAGTTGGATTCATTTCTCCTGCCGGTTTACTTTTAAACCAGCACAAGGAGATGTCAAAAACACCAGGAGGAGAGAAGACAGGGAGGTGCCGAGCGCATAAGCACAAGTGTAGCTCTGACAAATGTAAATTGAAGCAAAAATTTCATGCCTCTGTCAAAGAGGGGAGGAGCCAAGGGGTACCACCCCTCAACATAGTCTGGCCCAGACACCCACAGACACAGGATTTCTTAAAACAATTTTATGAACAGATTTTCAAGGGAGGAATCCCTCCCATGCTTCCTTGTAGGGGGAACATCAGGACCGGGAGCAGAT
>VWZG01007628.1:0-64714 GCA_013396735.1 Grallaria varia
GCCACTATAACTAGGACAACTTATTATGCTAATTGACAGCTGCCAAGATTTAAGTCGTTTGTTCAGTTCAAATTAAATTACTGTATAGAAATATTTTTATAAAGAGAAAACACCTGAATTTGATCAGTCTATCCAGTAGGAACTTAGTAAGGAACAGCCTTATCTTCTGGCTGTACAAAATTTTCTGGGAAGAATGTCATCTGCTGTGTAAGTATATACCACTCAGAGGCAATTTATAATTGCTATAATTGCTTTGTGGCACGTTTCCCTTGACCATAACATGCCATGCTGCCCAAATGTCCTCTTACACACTCCAGTGCCCTGCTGAAAGGCTAGTAGCATTTTCCAAACAGGAGAGAGTAAAAATATTTCCAACAAACACCTCATCCATCATCTCTACAGCAGGTCAGTAAGAGCATCATGCCACCCCCAGAGCTTATATTGTGTATATATCTGAATTGGTAATGTATGGTCTACTCCCTCTGTCCAATAAGTGTATCTGTTCAGGATCTATACCTTTAATTATATGAACTCTGAGGATTGCTTTAACTTTTAAATGAACTGCAAACAGTCCACTTAGACTGCCAAAGGATGGGTAAATAGTATACATAACCTACTGTAGCTATGCAAATTGCATGTCCTAGCATAAATATAATTTTTCTGGAAAGAAATATGTACTGAATCTGGAGTGACATCCCTTTCAAATACAAGAGGACCCAAATTAATTGCAAAATGAGTGAAATCTCTTTGACAGAACTTGAGCACAATTGTTGTTTTGCTTATAAAATACTAATGTTTCAATTTTCTCACCTCTCCTCTTTTTTGCTCAGTTGTAATTAAAAAGCTATTGGAAGTGCTTCATAAAGCTTTTTTATGGTAAATTATTTATAAGTATTAGATTATATGAAACTATCTGCAAATTGGCTGAATTTAGTGGCCTTTTTTGTGTCAAAAATAAAAGAGGGAGAACAAACACAAAGATTAAAAAAATCCCAGGAAAATGAAAAAAAATCATGTTAAAAATGTAATTTTTTCATTACTGGTATTGGAAAAACATTTTACTTTGATCTCATATGAATTACAAAGCAAATCAATATGCATTTTTCCATTTGGGTCAAAATATTCGGGGGAAGGGAGACAGGTAGAGGTACAAGCAGGAAAAAGCCTTCCCGTCAACCAGAAGTAGTGATTTGATTTGCTGCCTGTAATTTAACTTATTAAATAAAGGGTAGTCTTTCAATAATTACAAGCTGAAAAGAGAAGTACTAGAAATAATACTGGGAAAAAAATTCCTGTATTAATCTGTTGGCTTTGAGGTGATATTTAAGACGTAAATGTGGAGTAAAACATACTGTGGCATCTGTGCACACATAAACAGGTTGCCCATCAAAAACTGAGGTTTGTAAAGTACAAAATGAGGTGTGATTTATTTGGAAGTTTAGTTTACCACTCTTGGGATGGGGCTAAATCACCTTTAGCTTTGTTTTACATGTTTACAGGATGGCACAAGTGATTTTCAGCTGCTATTGTGATATATGCACAAGGATGTAGCTAAATCTATTTAAGAGTCAGTATTTTGTTTTTATAGCTCTTTAAAATGGACCACATTATCTTGTTAAGACTTCATTCTTCATGTATGGTTGGGTCAATTGGTTCAAAGTCAAAAGGCAATTCAATGCTCACCTCCACAGCAGTGCAGAATGGCCAAAGTACTTCTGGAATGTCAATATATATTCTTAAGTTGTTTAACTGGTTTTTCATTTTTACATTAGAGGCAGGGGGAAATAAGATTTTGCATCAGTCAGAAATGGTAGTTTTCTTATATTTCTCATTTCATTGAAATAAATGTGTAATAAAAATCCACCATGATCAGCACTTTCCATTCATGTTTTCAAGCCCTAAGACTAGCTAAAATGTAGACATACTTTCATATATTCTATAAACTCAAATAATGGACTTGGTATAATTTTACTTATCAATAATGTACTAGCCAACAAAAGTATTTACTGTATTTTATATCTGTAGTTGTTACTAATTCTTTCCAAACTATGTACTATTCTAACTCTTGTTATAGTCTGCATAAGGCTTGTTTTCTTCTGTTAGTTTCTAAGCTTTCCTGTAGTACTGTGAAACCAGTTTAACATCTGACCTTTTAGCCAGCAGACTGGAGAGCAGCCCTGCTGAGTTTATGGCAAAGGCTTGATTGCTCTGTTGGATAGTACAGTATTTTGGATATGCAGATGTTAGTGACTGAAGTGTATTTTCCACCTTGAGCACCACTTGAATTTATGCTGAAGCTTTTAAGTTCTATTCTTTGAATAGGTCCCATAGTAATTGAATTCTCATATTGTGCACAACAAGAAGTCATACCTTATATGCAGAATGGAGAACTCTCATGATTGTTAAAGACTGGCATGAGGAGGCTTTTGAAAAAAAGGACATCCAACACCTGCAGCAATATTCTAGCTCCAGGTTCTGGTGGTTTCATATAGAAATTGATTTCAATTACTGACCTAGGAAAGACAGGCAAGATGATGATGTGCTGAACATTGTTATTGCACTTTCTGAAGATCTGTTGAAATTTTCATTCCTTTATTCTTCTTACCTGCCAGAGCTGTTTTCCAGGGCTCAACTGCTTTTATGGAGTTGTTTAAGTTCCTGTGAGCATGCTGCTAAATGAAAGGAGGCTCTCACAGGGAAGAGGTGGGACCAAAGAGTCAGACAAGGTTACTTAGTATGAGAACAAAGTGAAGAAAAGGTTCTTCAGATGTAGTTCAGACCATACCCAAGAAAGACATTCAGCCTTAAAATACCAAGCCTGGAGATTCCAGTGGCGTTTCACCATATATTTTGCAATCACTTCTGTAGGAAAGGCAGGAATACCCAATTTACTATAACTTTTTGGGGGGGGAAATTGCCATTATGTCCTGACAAAACACAGGCCACTATTGATTTTTCCCACAACAGGAAAGAGAAACCTCAGAGACAAATGGAGATTGAAGAATATGAGCTTACGAAAGTGAAGGTGAAATAACAAGCATTCTTTTAAAAGCAAGCATGGTCTTTGCAGAATATTAACAATAACAACTGAATTCTGGATAACAGCTTAAAGAAAAGAGTAATTTGAAGTAAAGCCTTATTTTGCTGAATCTCATTCAGCTGAGGAGGACTGGTGAGAGACTTTTGGTATTTCTACTTTAGCTGAACAGCTGTGGGAATTTTCTGTCCCCTGTCACAATGCAGTAATTGGCTCAAGTATTGCTGCCAGTTAAGCAGCTGCTGTTGACTTAATGGGAATCTACATTGTGCTTGCAAGAGCACATGGGTCAGGGTTAAAGCAGTCATCATTGTGGCAGTAACAGGGACTGATTAAAAACATTAAGAGCGTGGAAAGAAAAAAAATATTGCTTGACAATGGAGCCTTTTTTATCGTCCATGTTTAATAGAAAACCCCATATAAAATCCTTGATTATCTTGTTGTGCAAAGAGCCACAACCCCACAGGACTTTTGTAAACCAGTCTGCGTCATTCAGAAAGGGGTGTTAAACAATGAATATGCTGTTTTTGAAGAGGTGGTCTAGATTTTTTTTATTCAAATAATGGTTGAAAAGTTCTTCAGTAATAAACCACTTCTCCATCTAACACATTGAAAAGAATGGGGTCAGTCTTGAGTTCTTGATAATGATGCCTTAAGACTTTATATACTTATATATTTGTAAATTTTTGCATAGCTTCTCATATTTAATGTAGCAACTAGCAGTTTCTACCTCTGTACTACATTCCTGATTTTCTGTGTTAAGGGTAAGATAGAGACTAGAACATCTTGCTTGGGACTCATGTACCAGGACTAGAATAACGATACATACTATAGTCAAAATAAGACAGAAGACCCAGGGACCTTGGAGAAACTCCAAGGAGGGAATATGACGTGAAGATGAGGATGGTGAAGAAGTAAGGGGTCTTGAGACCACCAACTCAATTCTAGGATGCTGTGCCAGGGGACAGACCTGAAGGAGGTTCTGAGGGTGGCACCAAGGTGTCATGAGGGTGGACGATTCTTGGGTTGGATGTAATCTTTAGTTATGGTAATTAAGTAATGTTATAAAATTAGCAAACACCCCTATGCAGCGCACGCGTCTATATACTGTCTGCTCCTACATACACAACATGCCTATATACACCATGAACCAGAAAATACTCATTAAAGAACTGCTTTCTAATTTACCTGTATTAATATTGTCTTGAAAAGCTTTTTTCCCCTCAATTTTAGGCAACAATAGAAACTCATGACATCTTTATAACTAACTGCAATGTTTTCAAAATAGTATAAATTACTAACTGCTGCTGCTGCTCTGTTTACACCCTCTTCATGTGCCATTCCATCCATAGTTAGAAGACCATTTTGTCCTCATGTATTTTTTTAATGAGCTTTCAATCTTTGTTAGGGGTTTTCACTTCAATAAATATTACTTAAGAAGTTCTTCAGTTGTGCAAAATTTACTTACAAATGCAGTCCTGACAGCAGGGAGCATACACACCTCCTAAGGTCTGACTGGCAGAAACATGTTTTCCAATTGAGTCCTGCCAGTGGTGTTTTTGTGTGACAAATAGTACCTCAAAAGAGAAGATATTCAGGCAAGACAGTGTGATAAATTCTTCTGCAGAAACATAAATGATTTATTATATTATTATGAATTATTAAAAATATTTCATCAGATGAACTTGAAAAGCTTCAGCACATTGTAAACACTGCACCATTTTGAGTGACTCCAGGTATGAATAAAGAAAAAAGCAAGGTAGGAAAAAGAGCTGACAGTAGAGACTAAAAGTTTCTGAGGGTCTGTAAGAGACTGGCCTGTTAATGGTTAATGATTCAAACAATTGACCACTTGTGGTAACAGCCCAGGTGCAGAGCAGGTGCACACCCATCACAGGAGGCTTGTGAGTGTTGAACAAGATAAGGGAAAGGGCTAGTAAGATGCAAATTGTTCAGGGTGGGGTAGTGCTTTTTATCATGCCAAAATCCTTATACAAGTGGCTCAGCTATGAAAACTCCCCTCCAGAAAAGTACTAGGACATTCACATGTAGCCTGAAGATATTTACCCCTTTTGATGGGCCTAAAAGGGCCATAATTGACTCAAATGTGCTGATGTTAGAGGCAGCTATAAAAGACTCCTGAAGTGTCCCATGATCCAAAGTATTACATCATCCATTGTAAAAATCCACGCTGCAGGGGACTTACCTGGGCATTCCCACCTGAACGTGAGAGTATACAGTGCATGGAATTTTTGTGTTTCATGGGTCTCCCCCACCACTGGACAGATCCAGACTGCAACTATCAGATTGACAAGACCCCAACCATCCCTTTGACAAGATGGGGACCCTTACCACCAAGAGGACCAGAAGAGGACCAATGGGATGCCATCAGAATCCACAAAGTGGTGATATTTTTCTATTTAATCTGCCTCTCTGTCACAGTCTTTGTCTCTTTCCCTCTTTCTTTTTTCTCTTTCTTTCTATCTCTACCTCACATTTATTGTTAAATAAAATCCTTACTATTGACTTTGGCATATAGTCTCGTTTGCACCTTAATTTGGAATGAGACACCTCTCTAATAATTTTAATAATTGGATCATAACAAGGTCACAAAGGGAAAAGTCTTTCATCAGTTTAATCAGATGAGCAAAAAAGCCCAGCAGTAATTTTTTGCAAGCATGAAGAGTTGTAAAAGTACAAATGCTAGAAAATAAATGTTTTCATCAGAAGAAAATTTATCAGTTATTGTATCAGATATAAGATATGTTTCACAGTGAAGTTGGTAACAGTAAACTAAGGACAGGCTTGCAATCCTTTCCTTGAGTGATTTGTTTGAATCACTACAGTGACTGGAATTCAAAATGTACTACCTTTTCTGTTCAAAACTTCAGTGGGGTTCTCCCACTTTGAAACTATGGTAGTTCACATCATATACTGCACAAAACTCCAGCTGTTTCCTAAAGTTTTTACCTCTGCCTTTGAGGCAAAGGCCAAAATGTTCTGAAAGGGGCTTACCTCAATTTGGCCATGCAAAGCAGGGGCCCATGACTGTCTGGGAAGTCAAGCCTTGGCCCTTCTGTAGGGTGGGTGCTAATTCCTGCTCTCTGTCCAGAGTATGCAACAAGCCTCACTTCATAGCACATTGTTAGACCATCTTCAGTATCTATATTTGTCTAAAATGTGGTCAAAAATGTAGTTATTTTTACTGTCTGGGTTGGGCATCGGTTTGAGGAGAAGCTTCCCCAGGGATTTGCATTTTCTCAAGTGTCCTTGGAATCATCGCAACACAAAGCATCTTCCACATGTATGTTGGCATACACATTTGTGCACACACAGAGCTCAGCTATCCTAGATAATTTTTCCAAAATTTCTGAACTTAAAAAATGGCTTATTTTATGAGTACCCTTCCAATCTCACTTCATGTTGATAACATCTTCTCTCCCTGCTTGCCTAACCCTCTGTGTCATTTTCTTCTAAACTTTCTCAAACCTATTGCTTTGATATAATTCATTTTTTCGCTTCTTTCATGCCCTAAATAAACAGTTAATATTTTCAAAGATGCATGGGGCAGCCTATTCTGAAGAGAAACATTTCAAGGTCTTTGGGGACTAGAAAGCACTTCTGCAACACAGATAACAGTTTGATTTCCTTAGAGAAGGTTTCCCCAGGTCTAAAGCAGTTTTTCTTCTCTGCTGAAAGGTGAGATTCTTGAGAACAGCTTAAAAGTTTTCCTCTCCCCTCTCAAGCTAATTTTTTTTTTTTCTTTTCTAGCTATGGTAAAGAGCTTGTTGCTTTTTAAAAGGGATGGAATAATTAATATGTTAGATAGGTATCTTGGCTGGAGCATGGGTCCAGTATTATGCTGGGTTCTTTGATGAATTACTGACGGCCAGGTGTAGGATAAGAAGATGATTCTCCAATTAAAACTTAGGGGATTATTTTCTCTTTCTATGTCTCTGATCAGCTGAGGTGCTGAGCCTGGATTACCAGTGATAGAAGAATAATAAGGTTTGTAAAAACTCTCATGAGGTTTTCTGTCATGCACTTCAACATATATTTTTGTGCTTGGAAATATTTTTTCTATTATTTTTAGGTTTTGGAGAAGAGCATGATGCAAGACTCTGTTCCATTTATAAGCTATAGAATAGGAAAAGTGATGTTTGTTGAGGAAGCACAATGGTGTGAATCACTAGCTTGTGTACCCTGGAGAATTTTTGTGTTTTGACAAAGATACATTGACTTAGATGATTTGTGTGTAAAAGCTCCAAAGCCTTGGGTGAAATGGTTGGGGGTTTATGCAGATTCTAAATGATTTTTATTTCTTTTTAAAGTAAGAAAAGTTACAGATGTTTATGAACAAAGAATATATCATTCTACAAGTCAGTTGGAAGAAAATTTGGAAGAAAAGAATTTATGTCCTTGTTTAATTATTTGCTTTTGGGCAAACTGTGTGTATCACACTTTCTGTTTAGAGCTCTTAGGGAGCAAAAGCTTAGAAGCTAAAGAATCGTGTATCTCCCCCTCTTCTATTAAAGTGTACAGTTCTTTTTTTGTGACTTGGAAAAAATATGTAAAAGTTGTCTCTCACAGCCTATAAAAATAAGTGCCTGAGCTAGCTGACAGTCAACTTGAGGTTTAAAAACTGAGAAGGGCTTGAGTAGAGTGGCTCATTGTTGATGTTCCAAAGCTACTACTTAGTTAAATTTCATGTGAAATTTCCATTTATTATCAATTTTTCTGTTTTGAATGTTCATGTACTCTTCATCAGTGATACTTATTTTCAATGTTGCTTTTATTCATTCTATGGCATTTATAAAATACATAATCTCACAGAAAGAAAGTTGTTCCATTACTTAGGAAGCTTTTTTTAAAGGAGTAAATACAAAAGATAAAAAGTAGTACTCTTAACAATGTCACCCCAAAATATCTGAAGGCATAAAGAACATGGACATTATAGCTCAGCTGCAAACCAAAATAATTTAAAATAATTTGGGCGGACTAGAAAATAATATTTTTGCTATAGATTGATATTTGCATGCATTCAAACAAAATAACTTTTTTTTTTTCCTCTTTATTTAAGTTACGTTTTAAGTATTTGGACACTCTAGATCACAGAATCACAGACTATGCCAAACTGGAAGGGACCCACAAGGATCATTGAGTCCCGCTGCTGGCCCTGCACAGGACCATCCCCAAGAGTCACACCATGGGCCTCAAAGTATCATCCAATCACTTCTTGAACTCTGTCAGGCTTGGTGCTGTGTCCGCTTCCCTGGGGAGCCTGTTCCAGTGCCCAACCACCCTCTGGGTGAAGAACCTTTTTCTAATACCCAACCTAAACCTCCCCTGGCACAACTTCAGGCCACTTCTGCCTCTCATTCCCCAGTCTACACAGACATTCAGGGTTGCCCCATCCCACGTGCAGAATTCAGCACGTTCCCTTGTTGAACTTCATATGGTTGTTGATTGCTCAGTTCTCTAATCTGTCCAGGTCTCTCTGCAGGTCCTCCCTGCCTTCAAGGGAGCCAACAGTTCCTCCCAGTTTTGTGTCATCTACAAACTTGCTCAGTATCCTTTCTGGTCCTGCACCCAAGTCATTTATGAAGATGTTGAAGAGCACAGGACCTAAGATGGAACCCTGTGGAACCCCACCAGTGACAGGTCACCAGTCTGATGTTCCCCCGTTCACTATTACCCTCTGTGTTCAACCTAAGACCCAATTTCTCAACCACCGCATGATGTGTTTATCCATCCGTATGCCCAAAACTATGATTGTTTTGGAATAATATATAATATTTACATATAACTGTAAAATATTGTGCCGCCTTAAAGGTGAAAATCCATTTACACTTTTCTAAAATCCCTTTCTCTTCTTCAAACTATTTCACAAACTGCAAGCAAATACATGGCCAGTTCAATTTCTCCCAAGTCATAATTTCATTTTCTCCAAACCTGCACATTTTTATGAACTTTCTATCTGTGAAACAGTTTTGCTCAGCTCTGCTTCCTAGTGAAGATGGTGACAATTTTACCATGGATCAAAATGAGAGTTGAGTCAGGTTCCAGTGCTGTAACCATCGTAAGACAGTATTCTACATTGTCTAGTCTGTTTCTTTCCCACTAAACTAAGTTAGTTCAGGTGTACAGGCCAGGAGAAATAAGGGATTTTTTTAAACATCCATTCAGAATTATGTCCTTAGGTATTCAGTGATTTTTTTGTATCTTTTAAGTAAACACCTTTGAAAAGTCATGGCAGAGAATAATACATATTACTTTATCCATTTTCTGCTGTTAGGCATTTTGTTGATACATCACACCAATGTATTTTAATGTCAAACCAAAGCTCAGCTATTAAAATTACTTCTAGTTTTTCTCTTTGATTAGTATTATTAGACTGCTTTACTACCCCTTATGGCTATAATGACTTCTCAACTGAATTTTAGTGCAAATTAAAATGAAGAGGCAATCTACCAATACTCTAGTCAGTACTCCTAAAAATGCATTTGTGGGCTGTACTATGTTGATTGTCCAACACAATGCTATCTTTACATGGGTAGTTTCTTCTCCTGGGTTTGATGATCATAATGATAATAAATGTAATCTGCTGTTAACATAAGTTTATACACTGGGCCTGATTCTGCAGTCCTACAAATTTATACCTTTTATAAAACTAACTAATTTATAATTTTACAAATTATTTAACTATCTCTTACATTTTCTGCTTGTTTTGGGGAACAGAAATGATACATAAAACCTCAAACAATTCTGAAACAGAAAATACATTTGTACACGGTTGAGTACTGCTGTTTCTGAAAAGCTTTTTATCTTTTAAACATTATGAGACACTACACTCGCTGGGGACAGAGTTTAAAAGAAATCTGATGTTGTGAATGAAGAGTTCTACATAATTTAATGCAGAGCCATTTCAGCTGGTACATGTTTATGGTCAAATTAGCCTAGTTTTTCTTTTGTTGAGCAGAGAGCTTGGACAACTCAAATCCTGAACAGAAATGACTTCTGGAAATGTGGTCAATGTGTTGTAGGTGACAATTTCTACTACTGGACCCATGAAAAATATCTTGAGTAAAAATTTGTTTAAAGTTAAGATGTGTTCTTCCACTAATTTCCATGTAAATATCAATAATAACATGTAGAAAGTAGAAAGCTCCCAAATTTCGTACCAGAAAAACACAGGGACCTGATTACGCCAATGAAGTTACGTGTTTGACCCTTAGTGAGCATCCACCAATATTTCCTGTAGGCCCTTGTATGTCCTTTCCACAAATACTTCATTGTGATCTCTCTTTTCTGGTCCTTTTGAAATCATGGATTTCTAGAGGAGTATTTTTTAAAGGTAAGGGAACTCTGATGTGGAGCATTCTCCTCAATTGCACCTTCCTGCCAAAAGCAGCAGGTGCTTGGTCTGACTCTTCCACCCACTCTGTCTTAAACAGCAGAGGACAACTGTGTGAAACATGTCCACCTCCGTACCAGACCAGTGAATGCCATCTGGATGGAAGGCACTAAGGCTTTTTCTGAGTAATAAGGTTGTGCCTCATGAGTGAAATGCAGCAAAAACATGCTGCTTCATAATTTACTTATTTACTGCTTTATAAACTTACTAAAAGTAGTAAAAAAAAAAAAAAAAAGTGTAAAACATAAGAAAATATCTACTGAAATCCATAGGTGTTCTTTGAGTAATTTAACTTCATAACAAATATGTTCTGTGTGTAGGGTCTTTGCTTATTATAGAAAATTGACCTGGGCTGCACTAGGATCCTTGTGATCCGTGGATGCTAAAGGCTGAAGCTGCATTGCTGTTCTGTATGACTGAAAGTTCTGGATATCCTATTGTCATATAAGTTATATGTGTTGATGGCATTTTTAACAAAAAAGCATAACTGTGTTAGCAGAGATTGCCTATCTACAGAGAAAAATACGATTAAAACTGCAGCTAGGGCAAAGAAAGAAAGCGCTATTTCTAGGAATAAGGCAACATGTAAATAATGTTATGATAATATCCAGAATAGTAGAAGTGGATGAACTGAGTAATAAATTTGTTGAAGATCAGTGGTATTTCCTCAACAATATTCATCTCCTGGGTGACATCAGCAGACACCAGGCTAGCCCATGATCTGCTAGTTCCTCCAAAGGCAATAAACCAAGCAGACAAGAGACATCTCAGTCTACTGCAGATCTCATCTGCTATTTCAGAGCTCGCTGCTTACCCATCCACCCTTCCAAAGACCTGGAGAGACAGGAAACACCAAGCAGCACAGAGCAGGCTGCAAATCTTCCCATGCATTTTATATATTGTGTATTAGAGAGGTAAAGATTTCTTGCTGCATTTCCCCCAGCTGTAAATCAGAGAAGACCAACTTCTGTCTCACCCCTACGTGGACATAATACCTTTCAGAGGCTCACACCTCACAGAAAGATAAAAGCAATTCTGTCAGTCTAAATCAAGAAGAAGAAGTGAAGCAGAAAGGTTGCATTTGAACAAAGGTGTGCAAAGTTCCAGGCAAAGCTTTCCAGTAGAGGACCAGTGGAGAGTCTCCATACCCCAAAGAAAACATTTTAATTTTTAATTATTTTTTGCTGATGGAAATGAGAAGGCTCTAGACCTAGTGACTGTCTGGATTATTAATTAAAGGATAATATAATTCATAAAGGAATAATACAATTAAATAGTAGATTTGTCAATTACTTTAGGATCAAAGTAGAACTGGAGACCCCAGAGAGATGTGTTTGAAAGATTGATAACTGAGCTTGCCATACAGAAGAGATGCAAACTACATCTTTGATAAGTATACCCAAAATTACCTCAGACAGAGTTATTTTCTACAGAGAAGGAAAGTTATTTTCTACTGAGGGGAAATTTATGCTGCCAGAAATTTGACTCAAATACCTATTTTAACCAGGTGGCCAGGTTCCTGCACTGGGTTGTAGCTTTGCCAGCCCCTCAGAAATTATCAGAATGAAACAATTCAAAGGAATTGAAGGAAAACATGAATAATTTCATGAGTTTTTCTGCTTCTTTTCCCACCCTAGGAACAGGTGGTATCTGGTCTTGGTGAATGAGAAGAGGCTGCTGCTGTCCCTCTGTCTGGTTTTGCCAGTGTGTGGAGAAGGATGTGTGGTCTCCGAGGAGAGGGCTGTGCATGGTCTCTGTTAGCATCCCCTCTCTGCAGAGCTCCTGGTGCATGCCTCCCCCTACAGCATTTTTGGTCTCTAGCCCACCAGCCCCTAGCTTTTGCTGAAATTTTGTCTTGGGTTTAATGTGTTGTCCCTATACAACACACACTAACACAGACCTATGGAGCTGCAAGCCTCCCTTGAAGCATAGGAAAATTATTAGGAGTTTGCTCCAGGGGTTTCTTGCTGCTTTGGCCATGCACTTGGCAGACAAAAGGCCATTTTCTTCAGCCTCATTAGGTGCATATCTTGCTTTCAGCTGCATTGTAGGGAGTCTATGGCTTGCCCTCTCTATTTCCCCCTTTACTTTCCCTGGTGCAAATCCCCCCAGTTGTCAGATCTATTTTGTGTCTTTTTATGGCCACTGTCACCTATGTTATTCCTTTCATAAATGAGGTGATTTTCTTATCCTGCATACTGTAAACTTTCAGAGACCAATCCTACCTTTTTTTTTTTAATACTTTTTGTTTTCCTTTTACATCTGTGGGAAAGAGCTAAGGCCTTCACTGTTTCAGTCTTAGGAAATTATATAATCTGGACATGGTACCATGATGTCTCAGCAAAGTATTTCCATTGTGCTGTCTAATCCTAACAGCACTTGCTATATATGTGAATGCACCTTAGGGTGTAATTCTTTCTGACTATAGTTCTGGTTGTAGCTGGTAACTGGCATAATTTTCACAAAATCTCGTTAGCTTGCTGTAGATAGAAGGCTTACTAGATCACAGATGACAAATATAATTTTAAAAGACGCTGTGTGAAACCCCTAGCTGTGACTTGTGTGAGAGAAAAAGAGATACGCTAGTTACTGCAGTACATAGTGCTGCTTTACTTCGGTGTGACTGGGACAATTTAAGACAGAAACACATTTTAGCAGTTCTGTGGACCAAACTATTCAGAGAACAGAAGAGAAATGAACCTTGAAAATGAGAAGACTGGATCCAGCCTTTTCTCCCCTTTATTCTAACTTGCTCCAGTTCTTCCCCGAAGGTAATCATTCCCAAACTGATGTGTTCATTTTCTTTCTCAAATCTAATAGACTTTCCCATTCCCATAATTGTTTTTCTCAAGACAGTTTCTCTCAGCAGAGTCACTTCATTCCACCTCCATTCAAGAAGCTCCTTCCCTTCTTCTAGAAATGTCTCCAGGCAGTTTCCCCATCCTCATAAAGGGTTGCTGGAGATTGTTGAAGTGCTGGAGAGCAGTTGAAGTGTAGCCCTTCTTGCTTTTTTCTCTTACAATTTGAAACAGAAGACTTTGGAATTTCTTTCTTGTATTTCAAAAACTAGGCTAGGGCTGCTTGAAGGGAAAAAAAAAAATTTAACAGTGCTATGCTAAATCTGACTTTCTATTAAATAAGATATATTCAGAGCATGTTGAATATTAACACTATCTAACATTGATTGTTTATAGTTTTCAGATTTATCTACTAAGATGGCATGTATTGTGTAACAGCCTTGTCAATGAATGTAGTAAATCAAATTTAAGTAGTGGAAGATACTCTTTCAGATTTAGTTTGGTTTTAGATTGTTTGCCTATGCAGGTTAGTACTCCCCACATTTTCAGTTCCGGGAAGAATGATATATTACAAGCTTTAAAGGACTCATGAACTCGAGGGTAGATAACAGTCTGTTTTTCATGTTTTATTAGGAACAGAAAGAGTATCAAGAGGATGGGGAAACTGAGCATAAAAGGTAAGGGAAACACTGGTCAGTCACGATTTAGGAGTGAATGAGCAGGTATGGAATAAATAGTCCAGCTGTTGCAACTAGTATAATTTCTAAATCCTAGATCAAGCGTATTTAACCTTGATGACCCTGGCTAATACCCAGCAATAGATTAGCTGCTCCTTAATGTGTGAAGGTGGCATTTGAAAGCAGTGTCATAAAGCTCAGATCTCAACTTCTTTTCCTTCTGTGGAGAAGACTTTCTGTTCCACAGCCCAGCTCTGAGCCTCTTCTGTCCAGCACATTTAGCTTGGTGCTGGGTGGAAATAGCCTCTTGTCTTGTTGCAGAGGCAGTTGTGGTTGACATAAGGGCTTTAATGCCATCTTGCTTCTATGCATCCTCACTAAGGAAAAAACTGTTTTTTTCAGTCTAAATAATACACTAGAAGGCATGCTAAAGAGAAGTTACTCTCAGCAAAAACCAGGAAAATTTAAAAGTCTGTTATGTTTATATTTAGCTTTTGTTATTAAGCAGTAGAAGAAGGACCTCAAGAAAAAAAAAAAAAAAAGGGGGAAAAAGACATTGTTATAGTTTTAGAATTTGTCAGAATTTTTTTCTTTTCTACCAACACAGACTTTGGGAACTGACACCCTCCTTGACAAAGACCCGGCTAACGATCCGAAATTCCAACCTGATAGCTGGGCTGGGAGAAGAGTTATTTTGTTTTGGGAGTTTTTGATTTGTTTTGGTTTTTTTTCCCCCTTCACTTTTTCAGCGGCGGTTTGGAGAGGGAACCAGCTCGGAGGGACTGCTGTGGGTTTTGGCTTCTTTCTCTGCCTCCTGTTCCTAGCCCAGTGTGCCCTGAGCTTCAGAGGGACAGACAATCTTCACCCCTTTTGGAGTTGCTGCTATTTTTCCTGAGGCACCAAAGCACCACCAAGGGCGCCCCCGGCCCACCTCTGCCCAACCCCCCCGGGCCAGCACCTGGCAGAGGACAAAGGAGGGAGAGCCCACGCTGCCTACAGGAGAGGATCCAACCCGGTGTCTTCAGGGACTCATTTGTTTAGAGATTTTGGTTACAGAGTTGTCATTTGTTCTGTTCTGGTGATTTACATATATATATAAATATATTTAGTAGTTAAGAACTGTTATCTTTCTTTCTACACATTTTTCCAAATTAAAATTTTGTTTTAAATTTAAAAGAGGCGTGGTCAGTTTTGAGAAAGGAATTCTAAATTATTTTAGCTTACTCTAAACTAAGACAGACATTATTCAAACATTTCTCCCCTTGGCCTCTGAAAAAGAATTCTGTTATGTTAAGTATATCCATCAACAATGCTTTGGCATTGCCGTATTGAACACATACGGCAAGCCTGCACATTAACACTTGGAAATATTCTTTGTGCAAACCATAACTCAGAGCATTGTGGGAAATAAATTGGAAGTAAATTTTTATGTCCTCTAGATTTATTTTATTTATAATGTGCTCTTAGGAATTTGGGTGAGAATATAGGGTCACATTTTCTAGATGGGTCTTTTTGCAGGGAGAAGATTACTCAGTTTTCCTGTATAGTTTTTGAAACCTCAGGCTAATAGTCCCTGTACTGTGAAGAATAACAGCAAACCACGGACTTTGTAGTGGGAACTTGTAGTATCTATGAAATTAAAGTCTGATTCCCCAGTTACTAATGTCAGAGATTCTCAAGAGTTCCAATAGACCAGGACTGGCATTTCTCTTACCAAGGGTGAATATTCAGGTTATTTTAATTTTTCTTTTATTATTCCATTAAACATAGGACATGATGTTTGGGGCTTTTTTAAAAAAAAGGTGTCTTGTAAGTGTTGTTCCTGAGGAAAGCAATTGTCTGTCATAATGAGTTCATAATTATTCAGGAACTCAACACCTCTAGCTCCAACATGCTATTTCCTTAAAAAATATTCTTATCCCTAAGATACCTTATGATAGGCCAACAACACACAAAGCAGCCGAGAGTCTCACCTGCTCCTGAATCTGGAGAGGGCTCAGTAGTCCTTCTTTTCAGTAAACCCAGGGCTGCTCAGCTGCACTACAGCAGTGAAATCACCCTTGGTTTATATATACAAGGTTAGGCTGAAAAGATGCAGCCGATGTGAATGAAAACAGGCTGTTTGCGTTATTTACTTGGGAAATCACTCCTTTTGCAGTGGGCAATGAGTGTTTAGCGCATAAGGAAGAATGTTACAATCAGGAAGAAACACAAGTTTTCCTTTCATCCTGATACCCTTTGGAAAGTGCAAAAGCTACTGAGCGGATTAGTTGTTGCTCTGACTTTGCTCAATGAGTTTCAGAATGATTTAACGCAAGAAAGTATGGGCTGAATGTAAATATGATATGACTATAATAGTGAGACAGAACTTTCCTTGGATGTCAGTGGGCTTTGTCTCCTCTTACATCTTGGTCATCATCTGCTTCAAGACACCAAATAAACAAATGCCTTGTATAACCTTTAATAAGATCAAAAACCCGTACCAAATGTGCAGGAATCGATGGGCCACGGGAGGAACAATAATAATAAATAAAACCCTCTCTGCCTCCCTTCTTAATGAGATGACTTCAGCAAGGCTCGTAATTCACTCAGTTTTGGGCACCTGAACCATTTCACTGGGTGTAAACCCAGTGCATGCCAGGGACTTGCTGGTTCAGGACCTGGATTGAGGTGTTCACCATAAAGTCTTGTAAGAAAAATGACAGGATGAGCTGTGCAGATGTCATGCCAGCTCTTTTGAGGCCTGAAATGTCTCTTCCCGCAGGAGAGGAGAAGGATCACCTGGCATCCCCTGGCAGGAGCAAGCCTCTCCCTCACCAGGCACAAGAGAGAGAAGTATAAACTGCAATGCTCCTATGTGTGAGGAAGAAACTACTAAACAACACATGAACTCCAAGACAGGGCTGAATCTTTGTATTTTTCCAAGCTTTTATAATAACCACTCACTGAAGTCCATAGTAAGACTCAGGCTGTAGTGGGTCTTGGAGTGGGTCCCTACTTTCCTTTTTTCCCTTCTTTTTTTTTTNAATATTTATTCCAAAGAGGTTCAACCAAACCACCAAAGTTTAATAGCACTATTTCGTTTCATATAGGCAATTCTACCTGAACTCAGTAAAACTGATTGCTACTTGCAGCAAGAAACAAAAAAGGAAGAAACTTCTTGACTTTCCTATGTATTGATGATTTTTTAAAAAAAGAATATTTTCTGCTTCACAAACATGCTGAATGAAATAAGTCTCATTTGTCACTTAAATAGTAATAACAGTGTCCACTGCATGCTGCAGGCTGGATTCTTACAGAGGTAGATTGACAGTGTTTGCCCAGCGGAAACAATAAACAGATCAATAACAAAATGCAGCCTAGGGGGTTGGAGGTGTGACAAGTCAACCTTGACTTTAAAGTCTTGCTGGGACCCTTATTAAACTCATTTGTACATCTGAAAACAATTGTTGTCTCACTGGGTTAAGGGTAGCTGAAGCAGGCTTGAATCCTCCCTTGACTCCAGAGGAACACAGCTGCTTGGGAGCAGTCTGCTACTCTTTTGGAAGTGCAAGCAGCAGTGAAATCTCAAATTTAATTAACAAGAAAACCAATGTTGGTTTTTTGTTTTTGTATTTTTAGTTTGTTTTGTTCCCTGTAACTGTTTATTTGCCAGTGATGGACTTTGCATTCTTCTTATATGAGGGAGGAGAGAAAATCAGATGTTTACCTGTGCTCTCTTCCTCCTACTCTACTCTTACTCCTCATTAAGTGATGGTAATGGACTTCCTGGGTGAAGGAAATAGCTTGCTCCTGCTTATTACTTTGCTGGAGGACGTGATCATGAGAGCATGCCTTGCTTTCTTGCCAGCAGAATGCAGGAGCTGTCTGACTGCATGGCTCTTGGGAGCAAAACGTCACTCTTTTAGGCAGCAATGACTCTGGCATTTTTTTTTTTCTGGTTAGGGCTGTGTTTAGGGCAGCAGTTCAGGCTGCCATGGGAGGTGACCACGCTCAGGCCATAGTTCCTGTATTTTACCAAGAGGTGTCCCTAAAGTCATAAGCAGCTCTTATAAATGTTTTCCCTGCTTTTCAGGCTAGAGAAGGAGGAATACCACTCATCTGAAGGTCAGACAAGGTGACAGACTTATTCGCTTGAAGACCAGGTGCATGTTCTTTTTTATCTGACTGTGTGGGCAGGGATGAGCCACTGGCAGGGAAAGCGCAGTGTTTCAGAGGCAGCTCAGAGAGATGCTGAGGTACTGCCACAGGCATTTGTGTGGGCAGAGTGCAGCCGTCTCTTGTGCTTTTTGGAAGAAAGTTTCTCGTCCTTCTGGAAAGGCTGTTGTAGTGTCTGACACTTGGCATGCTAAAAAGAAACATGAGCTGCTCTGAAATGTCTCCCTCCAGCAGGCTTATCAGAAAGGGTGATAACCTGACTTTCACATACTTCTTTTTGGCAACAACATTTTTAAGAAGTAAAGAGTGACTCTCTAAGGAAATAATTTGTCAGTACTCCATATTGGCCCCTTGGTCTATCTCTAGTTAAGCAGCGTTTCATTAAGGATTGTTATGGGTGGGGAGTAACGTGTTTAGTATGCATCTTTCAATTAAAGAGATCATTTCGCCTGGTTCTACTCAAGAAAGCACTAGCAGAACTTGAAATGCTCTACATTCAAATGCAGAACTGGTTTTATTTTTGGAAATATGGGGTGGCAGACATCAATCAGTAGAAACACAGTTTGAATGGCAGAGTATGTATCTCTAAAAGATGCCAGTAGCAACATCTCTGTTATGTGTGCATTGGCAGAAAGAAGCCTCTGCACTCTGAGAAACTGTCTCATCATGTGGGATTCCTTCTGAACACAACCCATGACGATCCCATGAGTTCTTGCATAACAGCATGGTTGTTTCTGCTAGCAGGAACCACAGCGGCTCAGTTACTGGCTTCCTATCTGTAACATATGTGACTCAAGATGATCTAGACCATGCACAGAAACCCGTGGTACCAGTTAAGTGACTAAAAGGAAGTGAGAAGGATCTGACTGTAGAATTTGCAAAGATTATTTAATTTTTGCAGAATCCACTTCAGAGTGCACACAGATACTCTGTCACAAAAAGTTACATTTGCAAAAGCACTTAATTCTATAGGGTTTAGGTATTGATTTAAACTGGAGTCCCACAGCATAAACTTTGAAAATATGAAGGAAAAATTAGACCAGGAGTCAGACCTCAAAGAAAAATAAATCAAATACAGGTTAACTTGAAGATGACCCAGAAAAGAGAATAGCTGGTTTTGGTTTAAATGAACATATATTTTTTAAGACAAAAAAATAAAACCCCATAAAATTTCCACACTTAAGTTTACGTTCAGTGATACATCACTTTGTAAATATATAAATACCTTATCCATAGCACTTGGTGAGATGGTGACTAAAAAAGAGGAAATGGTAAGGAGAACCAGAAGTTTCACCCTAGTGTTGGAGTCATCAAATCCATCCTGGATACAGTGGAGAAATAGCACAAAATATCTTATCCCTAGGTTAATAAAATTAATACAGCTTTGTGTTCGAGGTGATAAATACATTTTATAATGGTAGAATTTAGAGGTGGAGTGTCTTCACCAAAAAAAATGCATTAAAAATATTAAATTTTCAATGGTAAGCAGAAAGCTTTATTTTACTAATCAAGGTGGATGGCATAAATTAGTGTGTTATATATAAAACTTAGAAGGAGTACTTTTTATACAGAAGTCCGTAGAGGTATACAGTTATTAATGCTATCAGTACTGCAGTTTTTTTACACATGATTCTGTATATCTGTATCCTTATTGATTCCTGCTAAGTGAAAGGCTTTGACTTTACTAAAAATGTAAAAAGCTCACCAAACTTCACAAAGTTGTTCTCCATTATCTTAACCCTTCTTTTGCTGAATTTAAGAAGCAAAATACTTTTATTACAAGATTTCCAAATAATTTTCATGAAAGAGATTTCACAATGGCAATTGCATTGTTTTCTATTTCTGAAATTATTTTACCTTTTACCTATCCGAGATGCTGCTTTCTGTTCTCTTTTAGCCTACTGAAGGACACTTACAAAGCAATCTTGTTTAGTTAGATTTAAAAAGAAAAAAAATATTATTTCTCTACAGAAATAATCTAATCAATCCATGGAGTCACAGAAAATTCAATATTCTCAGAGCTCTGGACTGTTTTGCAAACTAGATGGGTAATGCCATGTGCACACATTAGGTATAGGTATGCATAGGTGAAAGAAGTGTGCGCATTTAGCTTTTCCAGGTGTCATCTGAAAAGACACTACAAGGACTAATAATCAAATGACTGACTAATCACAAAGAAATGATCCTTTTGCTTCTGGAGTAATGCCTTGGTACTGTTTAGAAGTGAGTTTGTATAGGGCGAGATGAATGGTCATAAGGAACAATGTTGAACTGCATTTACTTATTATTTTCTTCTCCAAAGAGGGAAGATTGGCATATCTTATAGGATGTTGCTTCACTCTGGTGCTGTCACCAGCATTAATCTCCTAAATCATGTTTTCTAGGTTGTTTCAGCTAATAAGGTATTTTTACCTTGATTATTTAAAATGGTCACAAACCAGAGCAAACATTATATTATAGGAAAATATTTCAGGAGAAAAAGAAAAATAAATTGCTGCATTGTACATCTGTGTATTTGCTCTAGTAATTAGCTTTCAAAATAGAGCTAGTAAGATGGATAAACTAACAAATTAAAACAATTTGTTCTGCCAACTTTCACGTGATTTTAACTTACAGTATGTTATTGGAAGGAATATTTGATGAGATGGATTTCTGAAGGATAATTCACCAGGACACGTATGAGACAGAAAAGATAAATTAAATTTTATGCTTTAAAATTGGCAAACTGCATGTGGAAGGTTGTCTTATTTTCTTTCACTTATACAGTATAAACAATTTAGAGATTTCTTTCTGTCTTAGAGGAGAGAAACATTTACCATTAAATTTACTTGGCACAGCTTATAAATCTCTTTCTTGTTTTACATTTGCAAAGCTTCAGAGTCATGGAGGTGAAATTTTTTGTGCCTAGGGTCTCATGAAGGCTGTTACCAACACTGGTTGCTAACAGGTCGAAAGGATGCCATCAAATGCATTTGCTTGTGCCTTCACATCATCATACTAAAATCATAGTCCTTGCTTTTGTGCCATCTTAATATGGAAATTTTGGCATGAGGAATCATCAAGTCTAGTTTAAAGTATGTGAAACTCTTAACATTTACAAAGATATTTTTCTCTTTTTATGGAAAGAATAAGTTGAGAACTACTTCATGTAAATCAGCATGCTTCCAGTGGTTTCAGTAATTAAAACAAAGCAAAACTACTTCCCTACCTTAATTATTTATACTTTATTATCCATTATAGCTATGAATATTGTGGAATTAATGATGCTCTTGTAATTTATATGAGCAAGGGCATGATACATTTCCCAGTATAAGTAACTTAATTGGTATAGACTGAATGTTGCTCCCTTTACACAAAGGTAGACTTCTTCCTTTGTGATTCATTAAAACAGGCATGGCTCCTGATTTTGTATAGGATCTCATTTACTAGACTTGATTAACAAGAAGCCCCATGCGTATGGTTTAACTCAAAAAGGGGAACTTGTTCTCTGCCTAAAATAATTCCAACCTTATGATTCCAGTATGTCCAGGACAGCCACTGAGCACGTGGCCATTGTGAGAGAGAGTGTGTGTGTGTGTACACATGTGCATACGGGTGTGCAGGTGAGGAGACATGAGAAAAAAGGTGAAAGAGTGACAATTGCAATTAATTTGAACACAGAGAAATGAAATTACTCATTTTTCCTCAACAAACAAAAAATTAGAGGCAAATTATTGCAAAAGAACAGTAAGAATAATTACGAAGTCTGCTATACTAAATGCAGGCCACTAACCTTCTCAGTGCCTTTATATTGCAATAAATGTTTTATGACTGTGGATAACTTTAAGAAGCTGTAAACACAGCTTGTGTAGGCACACAAACACAAACACACACCCCCAGAAGGAATGAGCAGCTGAGTGCACCAGACACCAAGATGGTATTTCCATGAAGGAAGACATTGGGCTGATACCACCCTGTGTGTTTTTGGATGCGTGCTAAGCAGTTCTCAAAACAGAGGAAGGGGACTGTTGGTAACTTCCCTGCATTTGAAGAAGATGGGCAACTCATTGGAGAGTCTGGCTAATTCAGATCTGTGCCAAGATGTTGGATTTTAATGCCCTGTACATGACGAGTAATTGCAATAATCAAGAACTGGCTGTTTACTTTCCTTAAGCAATTAGGGACTCCGAGGACAGATTTAACTGTGAATTAGTCTGCCATTTTCCATTCCCATAAACATTTGCCTAATACAAAAATTGAGGTCAGTTAAAAGACATCCACTGATTTCCACAGGCCTTCAATGGGACTCTGTAGGGACTGAACTGAGTTATGGATACAGTGATGAAGAGTCTGGGCTCTTTTTCACATGTCCCTGACCTGTGTACAAGATACTTCACTTTGTTCCCTCAGAACAGAATCAGGCTCCATATATTATGTTCATCAGCCATTCTAAACCCCTGCTGTATATCTCATGGGCTGAGAGGAAATAAAGCAGCAGTTTAGGAAATATGCGGGGTTAGAGGATAAAAGTTCTGTTAGATAGTGTGAATCCAGTCACTTTTGTAGGACAATTATTATTATTTGTCTTGTAGACCAATTTCTTTACAGATACATTTAAACATTTAATTAAACTGTAAACTAATGCACTTCTATTATTTATTAGTATGTTACAAGGGGATAAAAATGGAGCTCCCGGAGTCAAAGACATATCCTCATGGAGGTACAGTCAATGCTCATTTAGTATTAAATTCACACAGATAATATAGGGTTTGGCAGGGTTCACGTGCATCAGCCTATACGGTTATTGGTTAACAGTAGCTGTTCACGCGACAGTTAGGCATATATGATTTGCTACAGGATGCTGTTCACGCACCTTGACATGTTTAAGACTTCCCAACTTGGATGGGTATTCTGCTTACGCTGCAAGTATTCTGTTTGCTCAGCAAGATGCCTTGTTTGCTTCCTATCGTGCTGAGCAAACTGTATTTACTCAATACTCCCTTTCATTTTCACCACAATGTCCTCTTTACTTGTTTATCTGACTTCTTCATATTCATTTCACAAAGACATACTGTCTTTGTGTTCTGTTATGTAGGCTGGATTGTGCAAACAAGCCTGAACTAACACATTGTATCCACTATCTGCAAGGATATTCTCAACATTAGTACAATTAAGATTATGGAGAGAACAACACAGAAGAGAAAGGAGAAATAATGGAATTAAGAGCAATTTTATGAGGAAGGATGGTTTTGTGATTAAGAGAGACAGGAATCTCAGTTCCACTTTTGCTCTGCTACAGCCTTCCCACTTAAGGATGGGTGTAGTAATCTTTACGTTTCAGGTATTGCCTATTTCAGTTGTAAATGTTTTAGGGCACATTCTGCTTGGATGAATACCTGTGACACCCAAGACAATTTCAATCTCCATCAAGAAACCCATGATGGTTGTTTTCATTTCCCTCTTTTGTAAGTATTTAGGGGACCTTGCAGAGCCAGTTTCAAAATTTCTATGGCCAGTATGAGAGAGGTGGTTTTACACAGCTTCTTGTTTAAAAGGAAAAATGAAAACAATTTATCAGTTGCTTTTGACTCCTCTTTTGCTGTGGTGTCAGTACAGAACAGGGCAGTCAAAGGGGCTGGACATGCCCTGCCTTTCTGTCTGCTCTCTAGGCCATGTTGGAGTTGATTATTTCCATTTTCACTTCCCTTTGCCAATTTAGGGGCTATTTGCCAGAGCCAGCTCCACTCCTTTGGCATTATCTCACCTTCTAGATGTTTTTTGCCACCTATTATGTGCTTATCTGGTTTTGATTTATGACTGATGTGATGATAGAAAGGAAAAAAAAGTGTCAAGCTACCAGGAGAGAGACATCTGGAAACTTTAGTAGTTTTTCTACATCCTATGGAAAATATATCTTCTCCTAATTTTCTTTTAAGATGCACTTGAATAAAACTTAGCTTATTCATGTCAGAGTTTTCTTTGGCTTGTGGCTTTTCATTTGGTTTCTTTTTGTTTGTTTTTGTTGCTGTTTTGGGTTCTGGTTTTTGTTTGTTTGGATTTTGTTGTTGGTTTGTTTGTTTTTGTTTTGTTTAAATAGTTTATAAGTACTTGTCTCATTTGCACAGTGGTCATACAAGATGTTGGAACTGTTGTCTAACTCCTTTACCACTGATTGCTGCATTTCCTTGGCTCTAGAATTTTTAGCAAGCTTTAACTTTTTAGGCTTTTATTTCATGGGATGCATACTTTAATTAATACAAGTCAACCATATAGAATGGAGATGAATGGCTTTTTGCTAGCACTGAAGGACAGAAAGAGGACAATTTGAAGAATCCTGAAGTTGCTCTGATATCCATAAGAATTCCAAGATGACTTTGTTTTCTGGAACTTCCTTTAAAAGCTGTGGAGGGAGAAATAAATAAAGTAAACACTTTCCTACATTTTTTTCTAAATGCTAGGGGCCTTAAAAAGAGTTTTTACAGGAGTTGTGTTTCAATGAGGAATTCAAGTGCTTGTTCAAATGCTGGATTGAAAGCTTTTTTTTTTGTTTTTGTTTTTTGTTTTTTGTTAAGGTGACTAGAGTGATTAAACTAAAGTAGCATCATTTGGTCACAACCTTTGGCATGTGAAAATTCTTGGGTGGGGTTAGGGTTGCCCAGATATGGTACTTTCATATAACTTTTGAAATGTGCTGAATATTTGCTTCCTGTAGCTCATGATCTGGCAAAAATCTTTCAAATGTATTTGACTAAATGGTTTAATACCCATAAACATAAATTGGAAATAGAACCAGAGTTTAAATGCAGATGTTGTAGGGTGATGACGTGGCAGAGAGGAATTAGATCATGGAGCTGGACTTTGCCTCAGGGCACTCCAGACCTTGCAATGAAGTAAACACTGCATCATGACATGGGGTAGCTGCTTCATTTCAGTGAACTTCTGCTCTCCTGTCTTCAATTCCCCCACCCTGACCTCTGAAAACCTATGGAGTTGTGGATGCCCTTTCCTCTGACACAGACCAACAAGGGCAGCACAATCAAGAGCTGATCTCTGTGGAGAACAGGGTTTATATTAAGGTGGCAAGTTAAAAAACTCCTGGTGTAATTGGCAAGGCTGTGCTTGAATTTCTGGATGTGAGCTGGGGCCTGTATGTGGAAGGAACTCAAATATTGACCACGTGCCAGTTCCTTTCCATATGCTTAAGAATAAAGGCCTAATGAGAAAATTTCTCTGCTTAAATAGGAGAGCTAAACGATTTTACCCCATGGTATTTAAAGACTAATGTTGCCCTGATTTTATTATACATTTGTTGATTTGGTAAATTTTGGAAGGACTACAGTAGTCTGTGGTTGTATTGCCTAAAATCAAGGAAAAAACTTTCGAGGCAATATTAATCTGGGTAGAGAGCAGTTCTTTACTGAAAAGTTTTTCAGGTTCACAAAGTATATAGAGACACACACACTGCATAAGGATGCTTTCTAATTTTATAACACTATTTAATTACCATAACTAAAGATTACGTCCAAACCAAGAATCATCCACCCTCATGACACCTTGATGCCACCTCCAGAACCTCCTTCAGGTCTGCCCCCTGGCACAGCTCCCTAGAATTGAATTGGTGGTCTCAAGACCCCTTACTTCTTCACCATCCTCACCTTCACATCATATTCCCTCCTTGCAGTTTCTCCAAGGTCCCTGGGTCTTCTGTCTTATTTTGACTACAGTATGTTGTTGGGATTGGACATCACCTACTAACAGATGGAGATTTAGAGGGAGAAAGCAGCAGGCCATGGATAACAGAAACTGAAAGAAAATCCTTTCCCTGATAAGACAGGAGGCCTGGTCTTGAGAAGATTGTTCGCAGTAATCCCTCTGGCTCCGATCAGTCGGCGTGAGTGAATGGACATTTGATTTGTCACCATCCTGTTAAGGCTTTTGTTGCTCCAGATGCCTTTGGTATGAGGAAAGGCCTGATTTATCGCGAAATGCAGCTAATTAGTTGTCTAAGCGCTAACTAACATAAATTGTCCCTATTAGCATATTCCACCTCCCTATTAACATACCCTGCTTTTCGGTTATATATATTGTCACGGATGTATTCAATAAATGTTCCAGCTTTTTGCCCCCAAGTTGGGACCGAGTAGCTTTTTGACCGTCGCAGTATGTATCATTACTCTAGTCCTGGTACATGAGTCCCAAGCAAGATGTTCTAGTCTGTATCTTACCCTTAACACAGAAATTCAGAAATGTAGTACAGAGGCAGGAACTGCTAGCTGCTACATCAAATATGAGGAGCTATACAGCTATGTAAAAATTTACAAATATATAAAACTATATACATATATACACAAATATATGGAGTCCTAAGGTCTGCATGAACATACTTAGGGCCCAATAGCTGTTGCTATTCATTGGAATAAAAAGAATGGAAGAGGAAATCTAAACTATACATTTGAGCTGTGACTGCACAAATAAAATTTATTTCCATATTTTCATGTCCTGTGAGTTGTGTCTGTAAATTCTTTTTTTTAATTTTTTTTTATTTTTATTTTGTTGTTTTGTTTTCAAGAATAGTTGATTTTTAAGAACTGTTTTGTTAGGCTATTTGCTTTCCTGGCTCTGTAAGCAGTGTCCACAACAAGTCTGCCAATAGCCTGTAGTGCAACTGAAGTGGAAAATGGGAAGTAAGGAATAATAATGGTATCTTTAAATTCAGTGCCCTGACCATATGTGCAGGACATCAACACAAAGGGCATCTGTGGAAAAAATAGTAAGAATGCAAGTAAGAGTTTTGAAGCTGGGAAAAGGATTATCAGCATAATTAAAGCTGAGTAAATGGTTCGGAGGGGCTTTGGCTGCTCAGTGTTTGTCCATGTCTGTCAGGTTTGTATTACCCATGATTACAGTGTAATAAATAGGCTAAGCACTGAAGAACCCACACCAATCCTATATGGCTTAAAGTAAGTGGTAATACCTTGATTGATTTCAGGAGAAGCAGTTGTAAGTCCCAGACACTTGTCTCTTTTATTGACTTGAGCATTAATTAATTCATGAGTGGGTTTCATGTTTTCATGCAGTGTTACAAAATTAAAGTAGAATTAATTATTTGGTAATTGGTGAATCCTATTAAGTGAAAAAATATGGACTTCTTCAGTAGCTTAAACGTTATTCAACATTAGCAAAGCTGTTGTATACTCATTACAATGACGATGCTTTTATTAAATATACCTTCAATTAGTTCTGGTTCAATTTAATATCTTCTTCCTGAAAAAACATTCAATCAAGTGCTGTGGCAGGAGCAGAATGATGAATATGCCCAGGCCAGCACTGCTTAATCCTTGAAGGGTATTGCACAGGCTACATTAAGGTGAACTTTGGAAATGCTTGCCTTAGGTTGTTCTCTTCATTGAAACATCATCTAAAGAGCCTGTCATCTCATGCTTTAAAGTTAACAACATTCATGATTCAGTGATTTATGGTATCATCTTTGGACTCATGGCAGATAATTAGGGGAGAACAAGGCATGCAAAGCCTTTCTTTCTCCTCATTACCTGGTATACTCCAGGCCCAGCGACCAGGGGCATAATACTGGGGAAGGGGTTTTCCTGGAGGATGCAATTTTCAGGGAGTCAGTAATGGATACAGAGTCTTTCCCCTTTCAAGTCCCAGCAAGGGCAGCTGTGACTGAAAATCATTACCATATGCTATTTTGTCCATTGTCTTTGTGAAATAAGTAAGTGGACTGGACAGGTTCCATTTTAGATAAATTAATATTACAAGTGACATCTTCAGAGCCTCTGCACGCTAGCTGAAGATAGCAGAGAGAAATATGGGTGAAGTGAGAACTCTTGAGAAAAATTTAGTCCTACACAACACATTTTTGTGCAATCATGCTTTAATAGTCAGCCTAGAAAGGTTATTTCATATTTGCAGTATGTGAATTTGAGCTCTTTATCTTGTTTCTTCTGGGCTCTCAAAACTGATGCAATTTATGTGTTTCTGACTAAGAGCATTCTGAAAAACTTGGATCTGAATTTCGTGTACCCACTTGACTTGAATAGTGACAGTGTGAACTTCTTCTCAGTGACCTACCACAGTGCCTTTCAGAAGTGTCACCCACTAATCCGATGAGTGCTACCCCATCTGAACATATTAATAAATTCATTCTCTGTTCATTACAGTTCTGTTGCTGAAGCACACAGACAAAGGGTTTCGTCACACACTTCATGTGCACTTGTCCTAGGAGACTGTGCAAGTACTGTGTACTATAAACTCATTTGCTGTTTTGGATTCTCTGGCAACTAGGAGGTGCCTTTGATCTCTCTACCATCTCTTTGTTTTTGCATTTTGATGATTTTATCATGAATTCATGCTTAATTCATGCTGCAGTGATGAAGTAAGGGGCAACACTCAAAAAAGGATACTTTTTGTAAAATAAAAACATATTCCTTTGAACTGTGTATGAACTACCTCCTTCCTTTGAAGTTGAATATGTTAATGAGAACAGATATGAAAAAAAAGGATACTTATACTAAGCCATATTTATTACTTTATCTGAGTTTACAGTGTAGGTAGATCTATCAGATAAAAAATGGAGTGTGCTTTGAGTGAACTTTTATTTGAAACACCTGGACACGACTAAAATCTTTTTGATTTTTTGTAATTTTTATCCCTGTTACTTCTTTTGAATTACAATCTCACTAATATACATGAATTTTATGGATAATATTAAGGTAGGGCAACCTCAATATAAGCCTTCTTGTGAAATATTTAGGCATCTTTTTGTTGTTGTTCTGCTTTTTGATGAATCAGACTGTGACTAAAACAAAGAAACTGCATGCATCTCTTTGCTTAAGCATGGGAGTGCTCTGCTTGGGTGCTGGCACATTCCCCCTGCTCACCAGACCAAAGATGCAATTGGACAAGTGACAAAGATCAGACCGTCAAAGAGCAATTATGGCTTCAGAAGAGAAAACTGTTAATACATAAAGCTAAATTTAATTGTATTTAAAGATCTGTAAATTTAATCGAACTTTAATTTTCATCCCTAGAACAACATTTTAATTCACAGCTGCAACAAGATGTCAGCTGCAGTTTACAAAATTATGGGTAACTTTTTAATTGTTGCTCATAACAATGGTTGATTCTATATGAAATATGCTTCTGAAATGAGGTACTGTAATGAAAGAAGACAAGACTTTAGAAAAAATGAAAACTGTGTGAGGATCAAAGTGAGCACATTTGGACATCCATAGAGCACCTTGGTTGACATAGAAAGTGATGACAGAGGGGAGAATGCGAATAGTTGTGAATACAAGATACCAAATTAAATGTAAGCAAATCTGTTTTTCAGTTTTACCAGATATAATAAAAATTATGCATTTTATTCATAAGTTTTTTCCTAAAGTTACTTTCTGATTTACCTCACACCAAGGCATATACATTGGATTGCTATGTCCTATCCTTGATTATGCATTAGATACCATGTGAAAGCATGTGTCCTGTTACTCAGAATCAGCTCTGATGGACAAGTGTGGTGCCTGTGCAAAAGGGATGGGAAGAAAGTGGAAGAGGAAGAAAATAAAAACAGGTGGCAAGGGGACAATAAAAGTCTGATAAGAACTCCTTTATCAGGTCTGCAACAGCAGCTTAAAGGCCCAAGGAGAGAAATAGATTTTGTAAATCAGACTAAATATTTTTTTACGGGGTGCAGTGTGCAGCTTAAGAACTCAGCTGGGAAAAATAGCTTCTGAAAATCAGTGAAGAAACCATATTTTATTGGCTAAGAGCAGGGAGAGATAGGATGGGGGAAGGCCTTCTACAAGGCAAAGAACAAATGTATATGTATATGTGTGTGGGGTTTGTTTTGATTTGAGTTTTTGGGATGGGTTTTTTTGACTGTCCATAAAAAGGTACATAAAAAAATTACCAACATTGCATAGCCATGTTTACTGGTTCCTATAAAACCTGTAAGTCTTCCTTGATGTTTTAAAAATTATGTATTGAAGTGTATTTTTACATTAATCAGTCATTTGAGTATATAAAAAACCCCATCTCTTTTTTTGTAGGGAAATCCTGTTACAGGTTCTACCTTACAGTAACTTTGGAGAAGTCTTTTGCAATAATAGAAAATGAGTAAATATATTAGATGGCAATTCTTGTTTTGAGTTAAGAAACAGAAGGATTGAGTAAGAAATCATTAGTGATAACCCTTCCAAAGATGACTGTGTAGTTTATCAAGGCAATTATGTTTAAAGAAGATCATAATTGTGCAGTGGTTTCAAACAGCAGAAGCTGGACCCAACAGTTTTGCTGCTGAGTTTCATGACCCTTTCAAGAAGCATGATGCCTGCCATCACCAGTACAGGGGAGGTCCTGCCCTGAGAACAGAAGGGTGACACTGGTAGCAGAAGTGCATCTTTAGCAGTTAAGAAGGTTTTTGTGTTACTAAGAAAGGGAATTGGTTAATAGGACTTAAGAAGTACTGAAGGAGGCATTTACAAATCTGGAGCATTTTTGTTTTGATTTTGTTTTTCTTGTCCGATCCATCTTTCTGCAAGATGGATAGGAACTGTGTATGGATTGGGAACAGAATAGACTGTCAAAAAACATCCTGAATCTTCCCACTCATTTTTTATGTGAATAAGATGCTGAATAGAAAACATCTGAGCACTGAAACATTTCTCTCTTTTTCAAAAAACTTTGAAAAATACTCTTTTCAGGTTTTCTGGCAAAACTGCTTGTAGGCATTTTCCAATTTCTCTGCATTAGTTTGCCTTGGAACAGACTCTCTTGCGCTTACTTGAAAATTTTTGAAATAGGGAAACTGCCTTACCTCTGCTCCCTGCAACATAAGTGCTGCAGGAACAGTCACCATAGCAAATAAAATGATGTATTATCATTGTCAAAGGGAAATGTTATATTGGCCAAGATGTTTCCTCCTTCTTTGGGGTGTGTTATTGTTATGAATGGGAGTCTCCAGGTATCTGTTGCCAGTGAGCGTGCTGGGAAGTCATGTAAATTCTCCTCCTTGCAAAAGGACAAATTTTTTTTGCTTTGGTATCTGTTGTCCTCCATTCTGTACTTTTTTATTTCAACCAGTCTGTTTGTAACTGTCTCCCTCATGTTTCTATGCTGATTGGTATGGCTGCTTTTAAAGGAGGGTTTCCCCTAAACAGTGATTTTTTTTGATTACCAGTGGTTGCAGCTGTTAGCTTCTTAATTAGACACTCCTGTATAAGGGCAGCAACAGTTAAAACTCTGTGCTCAAAGGAGCTGTAGTTTCTTAAAATTTGGAATGGACTTTATGAAATGTTTTGTTCCTTAGAGAAAAAAAATGTACATTGATATCTCCTTTTCCAGTAAAACATCCTATTGATGATGGGTTTCAAAGCCACCATTTAGTCAAAAATTATGATAGCCATGCCGTGATATGGAAGCTTTATCAAGCTTTTTTAGATGATGTATACATTCTGTGCACTTGCAACAGCATTACCTATGTGAGCTGCAACTGTGTGACAAGTAGATAATAGAAATGTTACAACTGTGCAAATTGTCCTTTCCTTAGGCATTTGGTGGTGCTGTTCTGTGGGTTTCCCCCAGTTCCCTGAGGACTGCTTCTCAAGAGTGTCAGGAATATATGTAATATCACATCACTATGGTCAACCAGCAAAGCAGAAAGCTGTTCAGGTGACTCTGACCAATAATCTACTGGGATTAAGTGACAGTCAGGAATATACATGGAGCTAATTTTGCAGGGAAGAGTATGCAGCAGATTATAGCTTAATTCAGATAGCCTGGGGTAATCAGGATGTTAGGTTCGTAGAAAGAGGACATAACTATTAAAATTAAAATTAAATCATTTTTTCAATGTTCACAGTAGACTCTCACTTGTTTTCATTATGCACTTTTAAATGATTCAAAATTATTTCTGACCATCATTTCAACAGGAATACTTAGAAGAACCAAGGCAGGGCATTGCTAAGATAAGTGGCTTGGAGCAAGAATTCAGGAACATGAGAAAACTGTAATTGCTACCTTGTTTATTTTGCAATGTGGGGGTCCTTGAGTATCTTGTTTATTAAACTATCCTTGGAAGGACCAGCCTGCTTTTTTATAATTAATATAAAATCTGTGTTGGGGACAATTTGAACTGAGCTAGAATCCTGAAATAAAACCTTTGTTTAAACAATGCTTGTCCTCTTGAATCACCACATAAACTTTTCTTTTAATTGTTTTGTCTCCAGCTCTGTTATTTCCTTGTAGGGCCTGACCTTTCTGAAAAAAAAAAAAAAAAAAAAAAAAAAAAAAAAAAAAAAAAAAAAACTTAAGAAGTTACAGTGCAGGTTTAAGGACTCATTAGTGGTGAATATTAGAGTGATATATGGCGGGGGAAAAAACAATAATGATGGCTTGTTGTAATGAGCATAGTGGTGATGAGGCTGTGATTTTTCTCCAGCTGAAGAATGCAAAATGTTAAGTCAGGCATAATCACAAAAAAAGGTGAAAACTTCAGTTATTTCAGCTAATTCTTCAGTTATCTCTGGCCACTGTGTGTGAGTAGGCTGCCACTTTATTCCTTCTCTATGCTGCTGGTGGGACCCCTCTGCAGTCCCTGTCACAGAGCACAGCAGGAACAGTTCAGAGGAGATGTCTGAAATCTGGGCTAAACAGTCCTTTGGAGAACAGAGATGAGTAGAGCTCAGATTGGGGGATTAGAGAAGGGGAGCCTGTGTCCGCTATGTTTAACTGCTCTGGAGAGGGTTCACAAGAATTACATGAAAAGTAGGGGAATGGCAAGAGACTGGTGGAGGCATTCAGCCAGCACTGTGAACAACAGGAATGATTTTCATGTGAAGAAACAGTATTATGGGTTTTATCTCCTGCTTAAAGGGTTCAAGGGGGTGTCTTTCAATGTGTGTTCCTGCTTGCTTCTTTTTGTTTTGTTTAACTATTATGCTTAAACAGTTTTACTGCACTGCCCCAGGAGCCCTGTTGCAAACTATTATATTAGCATAGGACACTATCCCTGTGTTTTCCAAGCTGTAGAAAAATGTTACTTCATTTGAACTGTCTTGCTGTGAACTGAAGTACTGCTACATCCTCTATCAGAGGTTTTGGTTTCTGTTGTTTTGATGTTGAAGTGCAAAAGATGTGGGGGGAAAAAAAAAAAAAAAAGAAAAAAAAGAAGAAGAAACTCCCAGCAAATCTGACTGCTACTAAACCCAGGCTTAGTGATTTATTGCACTCGAATAGCATCAGTAAAAATGGCAACAAGTCCACTGGTGGTCCCTCCTCTGCTGGCCACTGATGACAAGTAGCATTGTGACACAGCTAATACTGCCGCTTTACTCTTGGAGTGGAGGGAGAGGTACGTGCAGAGGGAAGTTTTCCTTCAGAAGAAACAGTAACTGGTTTGCATCTCCTTTTATCAATCAGGGAGACTCCATTTCTACAGTTTTGTAAGAGTAAAAAGTGTATTATGGGACTGTTTCATAATTATTTAGTAGGTTGACCTTTTAGTACTATTGAAAAAATGTTATTAAATGGCAGACAGTATCTATTACTACAAATTCCAAAACTGTGTAAACAAACCTAAGCTATTACTCATAATACCATTATTTTTGAAATAAATGGATTCTTGCCTGAGTATAAACATAGTAAGACCTGCAGAACTACTGTGCACCAACTAGATGCTGGGTAGCACACACTGTACAAGTGCAAGTTTATATTCTGCAGGTGAAGTTTATATTCCAGAAAAGTGTTGTATGAATGGTGAACCCTTCCTACAAGGACTGACCAGTCTGGGAGAAGAACCAGGCTTGTGTAACTTTTTTTCTACTTCCAGCATGAAGAGGGGCAGAGCTTGGTTTAAAATCATGAGAATCTGAGATTGATTTTGATGTTTCTTAGTCATCTTTTACATAAATATATATTTTATGTGGTGGTTTCATTTAATTATTTTTTTTGTTGGACCTTAAAATCATGTAGGAGGTTATCCTGAACCAACAATTTATATAAAACTTACATTATTAAAATTGGTAGTCGATTTAAAAACTGTAAGAAAGAAACTCATAGCAGGTGTGGGCGGATTTACCACTTCCTGCAGTGCAAATGCCTTTTACAAAATTTGATGGAAACAGTAAGGTGTATTTTATTTATTTTCTTGCCATGCTTGTGGCTAATTGCCAGCTTGTCAATATGCTCCTCCAAAGTGGACACTAAATCATGACAAGAGTTGTCAGTACAGCTGTGGTCTTCAATAAAAATTGCATGAAACAATAAAATTCAAGTGGTTTTGTGGCAAAACTATTCAAGGTCTTGTTTACTTGAATCAGTGCCCAGTTTGGTTCACAAAGTTCTGTAAACTTTTTGACTAATATCCAGGTTAACGGTTTACTGAAATCATGGTTACCTCTGTACAGAAGTCTTTAGATACTGATTGCTGAGGCAGGACTCAAACTAGTCTTGATATATGGGGTCCTTATGTCATGTTGGACCAGAGTTTTGGGAGGTAAGAGGAAGACTGTAAGCTACTTCATTTACAGTTGTTTAAGTCTTTTGCTTCCTTCTCTTCAATACAGAAACTGAACTTCAGACTTTTCTTCTCTGCAGAGCTAGATAATATCACTCCTTTCAGTCTGTTGTAGTTCTCACTGAAGGTAGATTTACAAGAGTGAAGGCAACTTGATTTATCTTCATAAATGATAACTTTTTAGAGTTTTCTCCTGTGTGCTGCTCAGGCCTAATTTATTTAGAGATTGCAATACTTTGACCCATGGACAGAAAATGATATCAGCCTGAAAGTCATACTACATACTACAGTCTGTGGCAAGGCAAGATCCTTCATATTAGTCTGCAAATGTCCGCTCATCATGGGCATTGCTATAATATAAATGGTAGTTGCAGTTACAGCTGAGGAATTCCATAGAAAAACCTAAACAATTATTTCATTTGTCTTCTTGTCAGGGTCCAGAAGGCTTCAGAGGGATGTGGGGAAACTTTATCCTTCACATGTTAAAATTTTCTCTGTTTCTTCAGCACGTTGTCAGCAGAGCAGGGGATGTGGAAGTTGCAATGAATTCAGGTGTGGCTGTGTTCTGAGGATAGAACAACCTCAGAGAGAATATTAAAAAGCCTGTCTTCTGGTACTGTCAGTCATGCAGTCCACTATTTTGTAAGCCAGTTATATATCACTGGTGATGCATATTAATCCACTTTCTGCCTCTAGCATCACCTGTTTTATTTTCTATCCCCATTTCATACCTTTTTTTTTTTTTTGGCAAAACCACAGAGGCAATATTTTCAGTGACAGTATATGGTAATTTTGCTCTAGGCACTCTAGCTCATTACACAATCCTTGCCTGTCAAAAGTAGAGAAAGAATCTGTGTCTCTTACTATCATTTCTGCACTGATTCAGTGAAAGATCTTCCTGGTGGTTGGGAGTAAATTTCATTTTCTCTGTTGTTTTATGAAGTGTGAATTGCTTTCTAGCAGATGATGTCACTGCCAATTTACAAGTTTTTCTTCCTGTATTCCTGTATGAGAGGAATCATAAGTACTCTTTTTGTCATGGTAATACAGTTAGGTGTAGAGGTTTATGGGATGCAGGAGGCAACATTGACGCTTCTTTATTTTTGTCAACACAGATAAGTAGCTGAATTTGAAAGGTAAGGCACAAACTGCCTGTCCTGGGTTTCTGTAGCTGAATTTTAGTAGTGGGGGGCAGGGAGGGGGGGGGCAGTGCTACAGAGGCGGCTTGTGTTAGAAGCTGCTAGAAGCTTCCCCTGTCCTGTGGAGCCAATGATAGTCACCTCCAGGAGGCGACATATGGCTGCTGGCCAGGGCTGAGCCAATTAGAGATCATAGTAATGCCTCTGTGATAACATATTTAAGAACAGAGGAGTGGTGTGCAGGAGAAATTCCAGAAAGTGAGAACATGGGATAAGAATGCAGACACCAAGGTCGGTGCAGAATAGGGGGGAGGAGGGACACCATGGGAGCAGGGGAAGGATTCAGAGCTATGGTCCCCTGTAGCCTGTGGTGAAGACTGTGGTGAGGCAAGTTGGCCCCCTGCAGCCCACAGAGGACCATCGGGGTGCAGAGACCCCCCCGCAGCCCATGGAGGAGGACCTGCTGGAACAGGTGGATGCATGAAGGAGGCTGTTAACCCGTGGGAGGCCTAGGATGGAGTGGAGTCCTGTAGGAGACCTGTGGCCCGTGGAGAGGCAGACCCACACTGGAGCAAGTTTTTCCAGGGTAGGACTCGTGGCCCTGTGTGGGACCCACATTGGTGCATCTCGTCCATGAAGGACTGTACCACTATGGAGGAGTGACCCACGGGACAGCAGATTTAGAAGAACTGCTGCCCAAGGGGTGGACTCACATTGGAGAGGTCCAGAGGTCCATGAAGGACTGTCTCCCGTGGGAGGGACCCCACAGAGCGGGGGAAGGATGCAGAACTGTGGTCCCGTGTAGTCTGTGGTGAAGACCGTGGTGAAGCAGAATGTCCCCCTGCAGCCCACAGAGGACCATCGGGGTGCAGAGACCCAACTGCACCCCATGGAGGAGTAACCCCGAGGGGTGGACTCATGTTACAAGTGGCAGCAACAACAACCAACTGAAACACCTATAGACAGAAGGAGGGATGAGAGGAAGGTGTGTTTGTGTTTTTAAGACTCTTTTATTTCTCACTCTTTGGCTTTTATCCTGTTAGTAATAAATTTAGGTTATTATCTCACTTTGAGTCTGTTTTGCCTGCGAAGATAAGTAAGTGATCTCTCCCAGCTCTTATCTTTGCCTCTCTCCTCAATCTAGTTGCAGAGTGGATTTAGTGGGTCCCTGGAATCTGGCCAAGGTCAACCTGTTACACTGCCACATTCAGCCTCTCTGGCTAATGAAGAATGGAAGAAGCTTTTTCCAGATTTGGATCTTGGATACTCTGAAGATTTGTTTTCTGTGAGGCCTATAAGAGTAGCTTGAACAGTGAAGCTTGAAATGTTTGTGTTGCTTTTAAGTTTGGAAACTATTGAATAATACACTGTGAAGCTCTTCTCCAAAGAAGAGAACTTTCTCTTATGTGTTTTTTCTTCAAAAAAAAAAAAATTGCTTTTTTTGTTTAGAACATTTTATACACATAAATTTTGAACTGTGGATTCCTGTGACCTGTTCTTGACTCCCTGCTCTTGATGTTTTACTGGGAAGATCCTTGTGATTGTTTCTGTTTTCACTAATTTCACCAGCTTTTCAGTAGAAGGAAAATAGTTGGTGAATAATGCTTATTCTTCCCCTACAATTGCTCTTTTGGAAAGAACAGTTGCTCTTCAAATCAGTTCTGTGTGACATAAGTAATTTATGTGGATATATATAAAAGTGAAACCATAGAATGCAATCCTAAAAATATGAATGCATATCACCTATATGCTATCTTAGATGCTCTAAGTACCTTATTAACCCCAACAAAGAGAACCACTGAGCACTGATGTGAACTCAGTCTCTATTTCAAAGGTGAGGATACTAAAGAGCAAAATGTCATTATAGCCACAGTGTCCTTCCTAACCAAGGACCCTTTACAGCATGGGTCTTCAAATAAACTGTGAGCTGTAGCAGGAGGGACAAGCCATGAAATCTAGTTAGCAAGATGGAAAATCATCATGTATGGGAAAACTGGCACTCCATAAAGGAGCATGTCAGATGATAGGCAAGAATATAGTGTAGTTAGCATTGAGAGAGCAGCGGTCATTCACAGATTATCAGTGTTTATTATCCTTCAGAGGCAGATATTAATCCTTTATGTAATTCATATGTTGTTATATAATTCTTCTTATATTCTACTATATGCATCCTTCTTCCGATGCATGTGGTGCCTTCATATTGGATTTAGCATCTAGTTTCAACCTGCTCTATGCATACTCCTCATTGGTGTGTTCAGTGTGGAAGTAAGTAAAACACCTATTGATTAGAAGGTATGGGTGGAAATCATTCCTTAAAATCCTGAAATAGGAGCAGGTTTCAATTGATCTTTTCTCTTCCAAAGGCTTTAATCTTGAGAACTGTATTTATGTACCATCCAAGTTTGGATGGTTGGCTCTTAAAGACATATGTAAGCTCTTGTTGAGTGTGAAAATGTATTTAAAACTGCATGGTCTCCATCCAGCTAGCAGAATATCTTTAAGGGTTAAACAGAACTATTACAGAATGTTCCTGTTAGGCAAAAAACCAACCAAACGAAAAAAGTAAAATTTGTATTTGTATTGAATTATGTTTGTTTGGCTTTCTGAGCATATGCAGTTCAGCTGAGTTTATTTATTCTTTGCTAATTCTTTTCATGTTTGACAGTGTGCATGCCTTGTAAATGCATTTGCTTATTCCCATGATGATGCCAAACATTAAAAAGGTCAACTTTGTGTCAGTGAACACATATTGTAACACTCAGTATTTCTGTAATTGCCTTTTAGGCAAGGATCTAGCACATTACAAAAATTGCAATCAAAGTATGGCATATCTGGGAGCTGGAGAAACATTATTTTGCAGGTAGGGTACTGGTAAATGGAGGGAGGCAAGTTTTGATACAGTGAGCTAATTAAGAAAAATTTTTTATTTCAGTGCAATCCCCTTGCAGTGAGTAAAATACATCAGTTCTATCATTTCCAAGTCCTCTTTATCCATTTTCAGTGTGGTCATTCTTGATAACAGTAGCTGAGGAGCCCTGCCTTGCTGTATTCTTCCTCTCAAGTACCTGAGATCATCACTAATGTCTTTTTGTGTTAATGAACAATAACATTAATATTGTTGTCAGCAAAATGACTATACTTTGCAGAGTGCATGTGGGATTGCTGCATAATTATGGTGACACATCCTACCCAGGACCAGGTATCTGTATTGCTGAAAATGGCTGGTTACACAGTGCTATTTCCATGCACCCGAGCTTCTTTTAATTCAAAGGAAGATCCTAATTACAAATGTTCATCCCTTACCTTTTTCTGCCTGGGTATTTGACTCAGAAGCAGGGAGAGAGATCATGGGCTTTTAATATCTGATGAGCACTGCTGATGCATTTTCAGACATGAGAGTTGAGTTGTTGGCTTTCTACAGCCATGTGTTGACTTGTACTGATTTGTAAGCCAGGTTTGGAAAAACAAACCCCAAACTCTCAGTTCTCTATATCCAACATTTTGCTACAGTTTAGGTTGCAGAAAGCATCTGGATGTGTTCAAGGTATGTTTTGTAGATGAGTGTTTCAGAAAATCTAGCCCAGTAGCGCCCATAAATTATATGCTTAGTTGCATGACCAAGTCACCCACCATAAAACTGTATTCTGTGACATGATGAGTTGCTCATTTTGGTATTCTCCTTTTCCTTTTGCCATATTACTGCATTTATAAAACATAAATTAGTATCCTCACGCTGTCAAAATTTGATGCAATCACAGAAGCTTTAAAGAATTTTCTTCACTCCTAAGCAGTGGGAAGTTACTTAGAACATTTGGCTACAAAATAGCTTCTCCCCATCCCCATCCCTCTCAGAATAAAGACTTTTGGAAATTTTTACAGGTGTGTTAATTCATAGGAAGTCTTGTTTATATCTTACAGCAACACCATATGCTATCTTTAAAAAAATTCCTGATCCAAAAGGACTAGTTCACACAGTCTATTACAGGGCAAGAAAGTAAACTTACTATGCTTTCTACACGTTTCACTATATCTTCAAACAAGCTAAATTATCAGCAACTTCCCTATGGGCATCTAGATCACAAGGTAGAAACAAGGAGACCCAAGTCAGAGCAAGTCAAGGGCTACAGTTTAGAAGATCTGGTTTTCCCAGAAGTGATTTTTTTTCCACACAGTTTTATCCAAATACCTCAGTTTTCTGTGAAGAATAAACTGCCTTGTCTGCTGTAATGTGGTCTTCTTGTGTGTATGCATTATGATTCAGCCTTTAATTACAATTCCTGTCGGACTTCTTTCTGTTCTGGTAGAAAAGGTGAACAATGCTTCATTATGAGCACATGTACGATGATGGAAAAACTATTAATAATCCCATGGGTAGATTTGTCTATGATGCTTCTCAGTGCAGTGTCTGAATGCCTTATAGATGGTAACTGTATCTTCAAATTAATCTGGGGGGTAAAGTCATGGCAAAGTTCTGGTTTTAAGACTGGGAATTTAGCCAAGAAGTTGGAGGCCAGGAGGGTCCACCAGTTGTTGGTCATTTAACCTACCAATATGCAACCTCATCTATTTATAAAACTGAAATAATGATTTTGCTGTTGTCTGTTGGGTCTGTGGGTACTCAAAATTTCTGCCAGTGATTTTCAGGTGACTACTTAGGAAATGGACATACACAGTTAAGTATGGTTCCCTCAAGTTCTTTACACACCTAATCTCCACTGCAGGAAAAGATATTTAGGTACTTTGTAGATCTCAGTGACTTCTTAGCAAAAGACTGGTTTAAGTGATTAGCTTGTTCTTGGTAGAAATGTTATGGCAGAAACATGCAGGGAATCTGATTCCTTAGGGAAGATTTTACGTCTCTAAATGATTAGTCTACTTTTAACTCTTGCAGTCCTACACTCCATTCTTCCCTATGTGGTGGAGATGTAATGAGAAGATTCATCTTCAACCACTTTGTTCATTGAGCCATGCTTCAGGCAGCATCCATTATTTCCAGCCCTCTTGCAGCTCTGTTGGTATGCTCTGGAACTGCTGGCCTCTGTGTGTGCTGCCCATCATAGGCTCTCAATAGGACCCATCTCTGTGTGTTTGGAGGATGCAGAATTGAACCTGGGCTTGACCAGATGCAAGAAACAATCTGAATAAAGTATATCTATCATTCCCCAACCTGGAATTTTCTGGTTTTGTAGAGTGTTTGCAGACTTTCAGGAAAACCAAGAATCACTGCCACATAACTTGAAGCAGGAGAGAGCATAATAGCGCCTTGGGGCAGTGGAGCCTCTAAAGTTGCCTTTATGACCAACATATTGGAGTTTTCAAGATCTCTCATGAAATGGTCTCATGAATTTTTGCCTTCCATGTATTACTTCCGAAATGCTACAAAGGCACAGTGGCCGTACATTGTTTACATCATATTCATGGACTAGACAAGTCATTATAAAGCAGTGTTGAGCGATGGTGGCCTCTCTAGTGGGAAAGGATTTTTCCCTCTTGTGGATGCTGGGCTTGCAAAGATCAACCAAGCTAAAAGGTATTTCTAGAAGCAAAAAAAAAGTGCCAATAGAGTTAAAAAGAGTACAGTGGACTGAGACAGAATAAAGCAGTGATGGAAAAGGCAGGCAGAAAATAATTTGTGGCAGGACAGCTACAGGAGATGAAGCGATAAAATGTGAAAAAACAGCAGGGAAGTACCTGTTAGTGCTTGAGAATGCCTCCGTGAGGGAAAGCTAAGTAGATATTGATGTTGGAGAGACAAGGTAAAAAATTATATTATGAGAAATAGAAAAAGAAGCTGGGCGGACATGAGATTATTTGGGAATTTTTTTGTGGAGGAAGACTAAGACCCAAAAACAAGCACCAGGAAGGTGGTCATAACATGAGTGATAGTTCTGAGAGCTTTTATCACGTGTGAGCAATAGAGAGAGTCTGCAGGGATGTGCAGGATACGCAGGAGAAAACTTGGTAATACTTGTTATTTAGTAGTGGACTTTACCCCCAGGGCCTCAGTTCATTCAGAACAACCTGTGGATTAAATTTTTTCTACTTTAAAATAATACTTTAAAACAAACTATATCATTCTAGTGAAGTCAGATAGATCCATCAGGCAAAACTAAGACAATGATTAATGTGGAGTTTTTTATTGTATGCTACTACTCTAGTTTTCAGGCTACAAATAACGGACAAAAATAAAGCATCAGTTTTGTTTAAGTCTCCCAGATACAAAATGAAATTGCCATCTGCCATCCTGTGCCTTTCTGATTTTCATTTAGCCCAGTCTTATTTCAGTCTGAATTGAGCAGCTCTATCTCCACATAAGTGGAGGAAGAGGGCTGTTATAGTTTTAGATTTTTCAGGATTTTTCTTTCCTCTCTGGCTAACATGAACTTTGGGGGGGTGACACTGCCTCCACCTAGATAACGGTCCGAAATTCCACCTTGATGACTCTAAGGACAGTTCCTTTGTTTTTTTGTTTGGGGAGTGGTTTTTCTACTTCACTTCACTTCTTTGGCGGAGGCGGAGGAGACGGAACCCGCGCACGGGGCTGCTGCTTTTTCTGCTGCGAGTTCCAGCTTCTTTTCCCTGCTTTTTCTGCTCCTAGCTCGTTGGGCCCAGGGCTCCACTGGGATATACAATCTAATCTTCACTGCTTTGGACTTACTGCCATTTCTCGCCCTGAGACACCAAGGCAACAGCGAGGGAGATCCCGGACCCCTCTGCTCACCACCTTCCCGCCCCGGGGCCAGAGCCGGCCAGCCGGAGAACAAAAGGACCACGCGGTCTGCTACCGGTTGCCNGCTCATTCAGGATCTTCAAATTCCTGACCCCACCTGCCAGTAGCTTTATGGTATTTATGCTTCTGTTTCTCCTTAGAAGCTCACTTTGGAGGGACAATATGGATAGGTCTAACTTTCTAATCCCTTTTACAGGAAATCTTTAGTTTACTGAAGCTAGAGCCAAAATTGCCGCACATTTCAGTCAGGAATCAATTGCACTAGGTACTACAGTGAAGATCTAAAAAGAGTGTCCCATGAACCCATTTTAACATTGCTGATATATCTTAGAAAGATGCCCCAGGTGACGGTGACAGTTGGAGACTCAGGTCAAAGCAGGAAGACGAAGATACTTTGATCACCCAATGTGGAGTGACACCAGGAAGAAAAACCTCTCATGCCATTGTCACAGCACACACAATCTGGAAAAAAATGGTGGGCCTCTGTCTATAGCCTCTTTGAGGTTTCTGCAATGGTTTTAATGCTGACAATACTGTGATTGTGTGTTTTATGTCCCCACCACTCCTTCCTCATGGAACATAGTTCCTGTCTATGGTGTGAGGCTCTGGCACAGACTCATACTTCTTCCAAGGAAGCAATCAACAGCTGCTGAGTTGTGAAAAGCAGGTATGTGATATTTGTGAGTGATAAATGTTGGTGTTGCAACAACAGATGTTTTGTATGTGACTGAATATTTTCATAATTTCAGTGTGTTACCTTCACCATGTTGCACTTAGCTGTGACTTAGAAATGCCACATCTCTTGTTAATGAAGAGAGTTCTGAATATTTTCTTTTTAAAGGCAGAGCAGTATAATATCCAGACACTTTCTCTGATTTCAGTGTGCTTTGTATCTCAAGGTCCTGTACTGTATACATCTGCACAAGCTGGATACTTTTTTTTTTTACTGAGTGCTCCATGACATAAGTATTTTTAGACAACAACCTGCTGTTCATCCTAGGTTATTTTCAAGCTCCTTTCTTTAACTCAGTCCTGTTAAAATGTGTTGAGCGCAATGACCATCACTTTCTTTCTGTAAAATTGGTTACTTTTTTTCTAATAGCAAAGTTTGCTTTAAAAGAAAAAGGCGATGGGGGTTGGAGTGAAGGAAAGGTCTGTTATTCTTGGGAAATCATTGAGTAATGAAGAGTGCAATGGTGGTGCCTATAACCTGTGAAAGCACTTTCACCAACAGTTTACCCCCAGTGTCTTTGGAAACAAATCCTGTTCAGTGTGATGTATGAAAGCATATTGCTCTGTAGTATAGAAATCAATGGAACCATTCATATAATAGGTGACTGTTCGGGCTTGTGAAGTCTGCTGCTCAAACATAATTGGCATCAATGTAATAAAATACTAAGGGAAATGTTTTAGATGTTTATGAGTCATCACATGGTTTATTACAGAAGACTGACATATAGCTGTGTAAAGCAGAATAGACTAACTAGCACCTGAATTGCTGTTACAGTATTTAATATTATGTTAAGGAAATTTTAGACTTTCCTTGTGTTTAACTAATGTACCATCAAAATCAGTTATTAGGGTTTTGGTGGGTGTAATAGAGCATCATATTAGCAAGCCAGTGTTTTTACATTAAATCTTTTATGTCATTGCTCAAAAATGCAGATGTGAAATATGGGCTTTTTTATGCAGAGTTGCTGACAAGAATAACTGAGTGAACAGTTGGATGGTGCATTGTACATTGTAAGCTTCTCTGAATGGAGCCTGTCTTTTGCTATATGCCTACATAGTGTTTTGCACAGCTGGAAGTCCTTATCTCAGCCAAAGGCTGTTCTAGATGCTACTGTAAAGGAAATAATAATTTATTTGTCAGTTGCATGTTTTAAGCATGTTAGTAAATTCCCTGTTTATAAAAAGGATCTACTTGCTTGGCATTTGAGCCAAATTGAAGCCTTTTGATCTTATCATGCAATTCTTGGGCTTTGCATGTTTAGGGAACTATGGTAAAATAACTCTTCCAGATCACTCTAACATCATGACATCATTGTTTCCAGTATCTAAAAAACAAGTTTAAAGCTAAGTCTGGTTTGACAATGTATTGCAGTCTGCAATGCAGACACATGTGAAATACTGGATTCAAATCTCACAGAGGATTATTTAATTATTGAGTTGGAACCTACACAAATGTGTTTGAAGAAGGGTCAGGCCATATCTCACATGGCAATCCTGGAGCCCCTATGGCAGGAGCCGTCAAGAGAGTAGCCTGCAAGCCCTCCTACACCATGACCTCTGGAACCTCTAACCCAGCCTCTGATTGGCTACACCACCACTCACTGGCCCAGAGCCACACAGGGGTCAGTGAGCTGGAAGACTTGCCTAGGAGGGGCAGCCAAGGGGGCCAGAACACATAAAACCAGCAATGCGTGCATCCCTCTTTTCTGTCTCTCTGCTGGAACCTACCTCCACCATGTGAAGCTGGACTTTGGTGGTAGGTGTTTTTCTCTTATTCTTCTCTTAATTTCTTTCTTTACTTCTTTTTCTTAATCTCTTTCTTTACTATTTTTTTAGTATTTTGGGTAAGTGAAAACTGAGTGGATTGTTTTTGCGAAGTTCTGTGGTTTCGCATGTGCTAATTAAATTAATTGGTGCTTTGGTGGAATGCTTTCTTTTGGCAGTATTTTGAGCTTTTGCCAAGATCCTTATTTTCTTCCGTATTTCATCAATAGAAGTATTTCCTGAGAAAATGTGTGCAACATTCTCTCTTTGCACTATCTCAAGGTATTAAAGAACCAAAGGCACTGCAAAAGTTGGGGGGATGAACTTTTGGAGCCTGGTATATTTTTAAAAGCAAAACTCCTGGTTGAGCTAGTTACTCCATGGCTGGGGTCTCACAACACGTTCATGTTAAGTGTTGTGCTCACTCTGTGAGATGCTTCTCACAAATAGAGTTAGGAATTGTGTATGCTGAGCTACCAGAACACTCCTCTTGTTTCAGCTTTGCTCACTTGACTATCTCATTTGTCACCTTTCATTCAAATGATTTTTTTGAGTGAAGCAGAAGAAAACAAATAAGAATCCATGTGCAACAGAAACTGAGTGCAATGGTCTCTTAACAAAAAGCATGTAGATGTACTTAGATGAACTTAGATGAACCTTTTCTGTTTGTTTTTCTAAGTAGTGATGGCCAGGACATCTCTCTCTGTACCATTCAATGCCTTGAAGTGTGTGCCATTTCTTTTCATTCGTAATGCTTTTGATTCTACCACAGAAAACGGTACTCTGCCTTTTGATTGTTGCATTAGCTCTGCTAGTACTTACCCTCCACTCTTGAAAGGTGGTTTAACCACAGCAAGCAAATTAATCATTAGAGCTCAGGTACATGAAGTTGACTCACAATTTGCAGGATGTTACTGCCATTCTTTGTCTGTATGAGAGGTGGGTGTCAGTCCTTTTCAGTTGCATTAAAACAGCTTAATTTTTCTTAAGTAATAGGGTTTTTTTCCTTCTTCACTCATGCACATGCCACAATGAACAGCTGAGGGATGTACTAAGGTGCAAATCTGAGGAGATGGTGTAAGAATGCAGTGTTATGATGACAAGCATGTGTTGTGATGACTTGTACTAAATGTGAGAGACTCAATTACCTAAAAAGACTTTTTTCGATATACATAATTCTATCATTCTAGTCATCATGGCTAGGCTTCACGAACAAAGATTTGGAAAGGGCTCTACCCATGCTTGCTGCAAGCATACTGATGGCTAAAAAGGCCAATGCGAGATAGGCAAGTCCAGTTGCAAAAGGCACAGTGGAAAATCTCCTTAGGCAGTATTGGTTCTTTCTGCGTTGTCTTTTCTCCTCGAGACTGATTCTGCATGCGTTCTCAAAGGAATCAGCAGCGTTATGGATGGTATGTCTCCATGCCTCCCGATTAGAGGTCAGAGTGGACAATTGATGGTAGTCAATATGGCCAAGGCTGAGATATTGTTTCAGAGAGTCCTTGAATCTCCTTTTTTGGGGCTCTTCTCTTACAGCAACCAGTGGCAAGTTCACTATAGGGCACAATCATAGGGAGATGGTTTATTCTCCATCCTGGAGACGTGTCCTGCCCAGCGTAGCTGCGTTCTCAGCAGCATGGCCTCAATACTGGTGACAGCTGCCTGTTCAAGGACAGACACATGAGTCACGTAATCGGTCCAGTGGCTTATTCTATTAAGGACATGGAATAGGCAGTGCTAGGTTAATGGTTGGACTTTATGATCTTCAAAGTCTTTTCCAACCTGCATGATTTTATGATTCTATGAGTCTCCTGTTGGTGAAAAACAACCAACTGACATTAGTATCAAGCTGCAGTTATTGGAGTCACAGCCTTTACTTGATATTTATTGCTGCTGCAAACTGGTAGGTAGACTCTATGATCAGCTTCCTGGTGCTAAGGAATTGCCAACCCTGATCCAAAGGAGATCCTAGAACAGCAACTGGGTGACATGAATCAGTGACCCTCCTTTCAGTTCTGCAGTGTAGAGTTGGAAGCTCCATCCATTTAATAGTGCATATTTTAAGCTCTTTTTCAAATCTCCAGGCTATAGAAAATGTGGAAATCTCACAGCAGAATTTCTCCTGGGACATCTTAATTTTCTCTGGACCATATTCTGAGAATAGGTAATTTATAGCAACATATTCCCTTGGGGGCAAATCTAAAATGAGTAGAGTCATGGGAAAAGTGAAAATACAATGAAAATAAAATATTTTGACTCTCAGCAGGGATTCAGTATGGATTTGATCCCAAGATATTTTTTTTATATTTTGGCCATTCTTATTAACTCAAAGGTGATTTGTGTGTCTAGTAGAAAAGTGGAGTTAAAATAGTGAAGGTTGGATGTTAGACCTATAATATTTATGTAATGGTGCTACTTTCATGGCCACACATATAGTGCAGGTTTGTGATAGCAACAAGGTAGTAAATACCTTTATAACATGAGTGAAAATATGCTAATATCTGTTGCAGTGTGCTTGGCTGTAGGAAAATGAATTGTAAAATAATCATTCAAGCAAAAAAGAGGTTTTTTTGTTTTTGTTTTTTTTTTGGTTTTTTTTACATAATTGACAAATTGCCACTGTTTTTTACATCACCATTGCATTTCCCAACCTAGAAGGTGTGGAATGAGTAGCGCACTTCACCCCTGGATTGTAAGAATGAGAATTTTGCAAATTGCACAAATTGCCTGGCAAAAAGGAGCTGGATATATTTTTGAAACTGCTAAAATGTTCTTTATAGATAGTTAAAACCCTGACTAAAATTACTATTGCACACTTCATTTCTTTTAAAGTGGATGACACAGTATTTGTCCAGGGGTGAGACTGACCTGTACAGGAGGGTTCCCAAGTTCACAAACCCAAGCAGCAGTCAGCCCTGAACCTCCTTAGGAACTGGAAGCTCTTGGCAGCCAACTAGGTGACGAGAGGGGCAGTGCTGGGAGCACCTGTGGGACATTTAAGCAGCTCCAAGGTGCACAAGCAACTGGAATTGCAGAGAAAAGGGGCATGGCATGTCACTGAGGGTGTAGTACAGCAGTTTGCATGGCAGTTCGTGCAGTCAGAGCAAGCAGAAAGAGCTCCTCTCTGACCATCTGGAAGCAGCCAATAGAGGCAGCAGACAGACTCAGTAGCTGGTAAGGAAGAGCAAAGAGACCTTTTCAGCCCAAGTCTTAAGAGTGTACTAATTTAAGCTTCCTCAGTTACGGTGTTGATGCACTGTAGACCACAATCCCCTGTAGCTGTGGGAATCATTCAACCAGCTATGTTAGAGGCCTTCAGCCAGACAGACCTGCTCATGGTAGACGCAGCTCTCCAGGTCGCCAGGAGTGCCTAATGCCTCTTCCTGAGGCTGGGGCTGACAAACAGTTATTTTGCAGAAGGTGTGCCAAGGTTGAAGAGCTGTGCCACCAGATAAAGGAGCTGTGGGAAGAAGTAAACAGGCTGTGTAGTATTTGAGCAAACAAGCAAGAGACACACCAANCATGGTAGACGCAGCTCTCCAGGTCGCCAGGAGTGCCTAATGCCTCTTCCTGAGGCTGGGGCTGACAAACAGTTATTTTGCAGAAGGTGTGGCCAAGGTTGAAGAGCTGTGCCACCAGATAAAGGAGCTGTGGGAAGAAGTAAACAGGCTGTGTAGTATTTGAGCAAACAAGCAAGAGACACACCAAATATTTTCAGAGACGCTACAGTCTCAAAACTCTTGGGAGTCTCGAACCTCCACTGCAATGGAGAAGCAAATGGACTCAGAACCCTGCAGGGTAATTAGTCAAAGGACTGCTAGACAAGAGCCTGTTAAAGATGAAGACTGGAAGCAGGTTTTCCCTCCTTCTCAGAATGTGATGAATGGAACTAGAAGGACAGACAACTGATGAGGTGGGTGAAGGTCCTTCAGGGATAGTGGGGCCTCCCAAAACAACACCACCTCTATGCTGCATCAAGATTCCTCTGTTAAGAGGGAAAGAAGGCCATTTCTATTAAGAGGCTTGCTTCTAAGGGGAACAGAGGGCCTGATATGCAGACCAGACTCAACTCAACTGACAGGGAAGTCTGCTGTATCCCAGAAGCTTGGATAAGGGACGTTACTGGAAAACCCTCCAGTCTAGTAAGGTCCTCTGATTACTATCTGCTATAGGTTGTTCAAACTGGCAGTAATGAAATAAAAAAGAGAAGTCCAAGGGCAATCAAAAGATACCGCAGGGCCCTGAAATGATTGGTAGAGGGAGCACTGGTAGTAATTTCCTTGATTCTTTCAGTAACAAGGAATGATATTGATAGGAATAGGCAGATCCATCAGGTCATTGCAGGGCTCTGAGGTTGATGTAAGCAGAAAAATTTTGGATTTTTTAACCATGAAGTGTCTAATGACACCTGGTGGGATGCTCCTATCTCAGAGGGGGAAAAGTTCTAGCCCAGGAACTAAGGGGGCTTGTTGGCAGAGCTTTAAACTACACTGGAAGGGGGAAAGGGACAAAACCAGGTTTGCCAGTGTTGAGCAATGGGTTGATGTGCCAAAACTCAAGGAAATGAGCACTAATGGGATCCCTTAATCTGCTTCACCAGGTGTTGGCTACAATGTACCACACCTGAAATACTCTTACACTAATGCAAACGGCATGAGGAATAAACAAGAGGAGCTTGAAGCTTTGGCCCAATCCCAGAGATCTGACATCATTGGCATTAGTGAAACCTGGCAGGATGAGTCCTGTGACTGGAGAGTCCTGTTGGATAGTTACAGGCTCTTCAGGAGGGATAGGCAGGGCAGAAAAGGTGGAGGGGTGGCATCGTATGTAATAGAAGGATTAGAATGTGTGGAGCTCACAGCTGCCAGTGGCACCATTGAGAGCCTCCAGGTAAGCATCAAGGGGCAAACAAATGATCTGGATGCCATCATGAGAGTCTGCTATACACCTCCCAGCCAGGATGACGAAGCTGATGAATTATTCTTTGAGGAACTAAGGGGCACTTCCCAGTCAACTGCCCTCGTCTTTATGGGGGGCTTCAACTTGCCAGAAATTAATTTGGTGCATCACACAGCTGGTAAAACCCAGGCCAGAAGAGTCCTAAAAAACCTGGAACACAACTTTATGGAACTGGTCCTAAGGGAGTCAACTCAGAAAGATACTCTCATTGATCTGCTGCTTGTCAACAGAGTGGATCTTGTGAGCGAAGTGGAGACTAGTGACTGTCTTGGCCATAGCAACCATGAAGTGACTGAGTTTTAAATCTCTGTAGACAGGAGGAGAAGTGCCCACAAAACCTCAACTGCAGACATGAGGAGAGAAGACTTCAGGCTGCTCAGGGAATTAGTAAGTAAGGTCCCCTAGGAAAATATTTTTGCAGGTGCTGGGGTCCCTCAGTGCTGGTCACTTTTCAAGCATCACCTCCTAAGGGCAGAATAGGCAATTCCCAAACGTCAGAAGTCAAGCAGGTGAGGCAGAAGGCCATCTTGGCTGAGCAGGGATCATTTCTTGGAAATAAGGCAAAAAGGAAGGTGTATGCCCAGTGGAAACAAAGTCAAGTGCCATGGGAAGAATAAAGAGGTGTTTGCTGCTGTAGAGATAAAATCTCTGTGGCCAAAGCTCAGCTGGAGTTGAAGCTGTCCAGAAATACAGGGAACAAAAAAGAGTGTTTTTTCAAATATATAAATGGCAATAAACAGCATAGAAATGTCGTTGGCCTGTTACAGGATGAGAATGGTCACCTCACAAACAGGGACAGAGACAAGGCAGAGCTGTTTAACACTGTCTTTGTCTTTGTCCTTGACTTGTATGACAGACCAAGGGGTCTCAGTGCCCTGAGCTGGAGGACCGTGACTATGAGAATGATCAACTCCCAGTCAACCCCGAAATTCTGCAGGATCTGCTGCTCCAGGTGGATTCCTGCAAGTGGGGAATGATGGGATTCATCCAAGGACCCTCAAAGAGCTGGCTGATGTCATCACAAAACCTCTCTCAATGATTTTTGAGTGGTGTTGGGATTTAAGAGAGGTCCCAGCTGACTGGAAGCTGGCAAACATTGTCCTGATTTTCAAGAAGTGCAAGAAGGAGGACCCCAGAAATCACAGGCCTGTTAATCTCAGTTCAGTGCCTGGTAAAGTTATGAAGAAGATTATTCTGGGAAATTCTGAAACACACCTTAAAGACAACACAGTCATTGGTCACAGCCAACACAGCTTCATAGAGGAAAGTCTTGCTTATCAAACCTGATTTCCTTTTATGAGGTGGTAACTCACACAGTTGATCAAAGGAAGCCATTTGATGTGACCTTTTTGGATTTCAGTAAAGTTTTCGATACTGTCTCTCACAGGATCCTTCTGGACAAAATGTCCAGCTCACAGTTGGATAAACACATCATGTGGTGGGTGAGCAACTGGCTTGGAGGGTAATAGTGAACTGGGGGAACATCGGACTGGTGACCTGTCACTAATGGGGTTCCTCAGAGCTCCATCTTGGGCCCTGGGCTCTTCAACATCTTCATAAATGACTTGGACACAGAACTGGAAGGGATACTGGGCAAGTTTGCAGATGACACAAAACTCGGCGGAGTTGGCAGGGAGGCTGTGCAGAGAGACTTTGATGAATTAGAGGAGTGGGCAATCACCAACCACATGAAGTTAACAAGGGCAAGTGCCAGAGTCTGCACCTGGGATGGACAACCCTGGATATACCTACAAACTAGGGAATGAGATGCTGGAAATCAGTGCCATGGGAAAGGACCTGAGAATCCTGGTTGATGGCGAGTTCAGTATGAGTCAGCCGTGCCGTGGCAGCCAGGAGGGCTAATGGTGTCCTGGGGGGCATCAGGCAAAGCATCGCCACCCACTCAAGGGGGATGATTGTCCTGCTCTGCTCTGCACTGGGGCGGCCTCACCTTGAATATTCTGTGCAGTTTGGGGTACCACAATATAGGGAAGATATTAAGCTATTAGAGAGTGTCCAAAGGAGGGCAACAAAGATGGTAAAGGGCCTTGAGGGGAAGCCGTATGAGGAACGGCTGAAGGAACTTGGTCTGTTCAGCCTGGAGAAAAGGAGACTGAGGGAAGACCTCATTGCAGTTACAACTTCCTCATGAGAAGAAGAGGAGGGGCAGGTACTGATCTCTTCTCTGTGGTGACCAGCAACAGGAGCTGAGGGAATGACCTGAAGCTGTGTCCAGGGAGGTTTAGGCTGGATATTTGAAGAAGGTTCTCCATCCAGATAGTGGCTGTATCATGGAACAGGCTCCCCGGGGAAGTGGTCACAGCACCAAGCCTGACAGAGTTCAAGAGGCATTTGGACAATACTCTCAGGCACATGGTGTGATTCTTGGGTGTGGTTCTGTGCGGGATAGGACTGGACTCGATGATCCTTACCAAATAACCCCTTTCTCCTATCACTGCACACATTAACCAACCTACAGAAAGGATTCAGTTATGAGTAGAGAGATTAGATTTTTTATTGTCACATTTTTTCTAAACCCCTTGACTTAGAATTAGTAAAATCTGATTTTTGTCTACAATTTGTATTATGAAGAGACTGTGTAATTTAAACTGATGGATTGAGACCCACTCCTGCAGTCATGTCCCCATAACAGCAAGGGCAGAGGCAGCAGCAAACAACAGACTGAACACTGCAGCCTTGGTCACCTCTCAGCTGCTATTGTCACAGCCCTGGTGTAGTGATAAAAACAGGTCTGAGAGAGGCAGTGGGGGCTGAAATTGGGAAAAGGTTTCAGGTCTGAGGATAAGTTCATGTTTGTCCTTTTATATGTTTTCTTTCATGAATACAGACTGAGACATAACTAGAGGAGCTGTCAGGACCATAAGCTGACCTGGTTTTCTGTGAGCTTAGAGGGATTTTGTTTCTGGTTAGTGAATAGTGGCATGCTTTAAAATCATCAGTTGCTAAGTCACAGGCCTACAAGTATCCAGGATTAGCTTTGATTCAGTGTTTCCCTGTGATGCCATAACTCAGTGTGATGGAAAATTGTTGGCTCTGCTTTTTCCTCGGTGATGTTTCCTCTGTGGCATGAAGGTCCTCACTGATGGGGAAACAACATCTTTTAGCTGCTTGGCAGTAAAAGATTGTCCTGTGTGTAGTCCTTCTTAGCGTCCTTCCTGCCCACTGTGGTAGGTTTTGTGTTTTCAAAAGAGGGATTTGTACTTTTCACTGATTCTTCAGTGTGTAGCTTCTCCACATTGCTCCTTCCTCAGCTTATTGCTAAACCTCATGTATTCAAATCTTTGCTTCTTTGGTGAAAGGGAGACATGTAGCTCTTTTTTTTTTTTTTTTTCTCCAATTGGTTCTACAGCTTACTGTATCCTAGACAATTCAGATGCTGTGTAATTATATCTTTTGTGTCTCTGTTAGGCACACACAGCGAGTAGGCTTGCAAAACCCTGTCTTTCATGCCGCCAAGTTCTCCCTGCATGCCACCAAAGCAAGGGAAGTGATGTGAGGTATATGCAAAAGGCCTCTTTTGGCTATAGAAAATTCCTGCAAATTCTACATCTGCTATGGTCACTCATCATAGTGTCCATTTATCTGCCAGAATGATTCACAACTGTCAAAATGGGAATGAAATGTCATTTCTGGTGACTTTTTATTTTTTCTTCAATAACTCAGTTGACTGTATGAGAAAGTCTTATGGAACTTAATTGTGACTTGACCCTCAGTTCAAGAACACCTTTTAATTGGTTTCTTTGGGACTTCAAAAATATTTCCTGCAGTTAATTGTTGAAGTGGGGACAAATGCCATAGAATTTTCTGGATGTGTTCTAGAAAGTGTGGAGACCTAAATAATCCCACAGCTTGTGCCATTCTCTAATATTTCTTCATACATTATATTTGCATTTTTCTTTTTAAGCTTTCTCATCTTGGAAAAAATTGTCTTTTTTTTTTTTCTCCCCCTCCCCCCCCGGCTCTGTCTGGATGCATCTTTTCCATACATGGGTCAAATATAAAACAAGAAGCCTTTTCTTTCCAAAGAAAAACTGGTATTCTGGTTAAAACAGTTGGAGAAGAGTTCTGCACAATACACTGAGGCAGCTTTCCATAGACCATCTTTCTACGGACTATCAGGAAGTGCTCCAAGAGAGGCACTGAAGGAATGTGGATCAGCTTGAAAATCTCTCATATATTATCAATGGATATGGCATCTGTCTTCTTCTCCATCTTAAACAGTTGCAATGCCATTAAAAGTCAGTGTTCTTCTCAGCAGAAGTGGTTGTGTTTCAGAAATGAGAGGAACAATCACTGTATGCAGTTGGCAGATGAGTTTCTAATGTGCTTGGGGATTCTTTTCCATGCAGTAAGTTCAAATTACATCTCATCATGTGCCTACTTAAAGAACATAATATGTCACAATAGAGTAAGAGAAAACCAGGGACAGATTGTGATCCTGGGGGCAATTAAGTAAGTCTAGACTATTTCACCATCATTTCTTATGCCAGAATGAATGAGAGCAGGGTAGAGGGTCTCCTGGGGAGAAAAGCTAACAAAGAAAGTTCCCATACTCATATTAGACAATTTATGAGATAGCAGTTCTTATATTTCAAGTGATTTAAACACCAAGAACAAAGCAAATATGTAAACACAAATATTGTAAGTAAGTCAGAAAATGTCATGGTTTCTTTTCATAGAGTGCTTTGGCTTGGAGGACCTTAAAGATTTACAGAATCACAAAATATTCTGAGTTGGAAGGGAACCACAAGTGAATTCATAAGTGAATGGCCCATACAGGGCATTGAACCCATGAACTTGGCATTATTAGCACCAAATTTTAAACAACTGAACTAAGATCATCTGGTTTCAACCCCCCTGCCATGGGCAGGGACACCTTCCACTAGATCAGGTTGTTGAAAGCCCTATCCATCCTGATTTTGAACACTTCCAGGGGTGGGGCATCCACAGCCTCTCTGTTCCAGCGCCTCACCACTGTCACAGTAAAGAGTTTGTTCCTAAGATCTAATCTAAACCCTGCCTCTGCAAGTTTAATGCCATTGCCTCTTGTCCTATCAATACAAGCCCTTGTAAGAAGTCCCTCTCCAGCTCTTTTGTAGGCCCCCTTTAGTTATTAGAAGGTTGCAATTAGGTTATCGTGAAGCCTTCTCTTCTCCAGGCTGAAAACCCTGGCTCAGCCTTTCTTCACAGAAGAGGTGCTGCTTCCCTTTCAACCACTTGGTGGCCCTCCTCTGGACTCGTTCCAACAAACTGATGTCCTTCCTGTGCTGGTGACTCCAGATCTGGATGCAGCACTCCAAGTGAGGTCTCATGAGAACAGAGTAGAGGAGCAGAATCACCTCCCTTGACCTGCTGCCCACACTGCTTTTGCTGCAGCCCAGGGTACAAGTGGCTTTTGATCCACCAGACTGCCCAAGTGCGTCTTGTCACAGCTGTCCTTGATCTATTCATTCCTCAGCCTCTTTTGATACCGGACGTTGCCCCAATCCAGGTGACATCGTCTATGTCATTTATGAAAACACACAACAACGGCACTGGTCCCAGCATGGACCCCTGAGGTCCTGTGTGTGATGAGGGACACCAATGTCCTTTGGACACTGAGCCAATATCCACCATTCCCTGGATATTACTGTCCAACCAATTCCTTATCCACTAAACTGTCCACCCATCATATCTATATCTCTCCAATTTAGAGACAAGGATGCTATGGGGAATCATGTCAAAGGCCTTACACAAGTCCAGATAAATGACATCTGTAGCCCTTCCCTTGTCTGTCCTTTTCATAGAATTTCACAGAATCATAGAATTGATTGGGTTGGAAAAAGACCTCCAAGATCATCAAGTCCAACCCTTGGTCCAGCTCCAGTCCGTTTACTAGATTATGGCAGTAAGTGCCATGTCCAATCTCAGTTTAAAAACCTCCAGGGACGGTGAATCTACCACCTTTCTGGGCAGACCATTCCAATGCCTGATTACTCTCTCTGGAAAGAATTTCTTTCTAATATCCAACTTAAATTTCCCCCGGCAGAGCTTAAGCCCGTGCTCCCTTGTCTTATTGTTGGCTGCCTGGGAGAAGAGGCTGACCCCTACCTGGCTATAACTTCCCTTCAGGTAGTTGTAGAGAGTGATGAGGTCACCTCTAAGCCTCCTCTTCTCCAGACTAAACAACTAAACAGCCTCAGCTCCCTCAGCCTCTCCCCATAGGACTTGTGTTCTAGTCCCTTCACCAGCCTTGTTGCTCTTCTCTGGACCCGCTCCAGCACCTCAATATCTTTCCTAAACTGAGGGGCCCGGAACTGAACACAATACTCAAGGTTTGGCCTCACCAGTGCTGAGTACAGGGGAAGGATCACTTCCCTCATCCTGCTGGCCACACTATTTTTGATACAGACCAGGACACCACTGGCCTTCTTGGCCACCTGGGCACGCTGCTGGCTCATGTTGAGCTTCCTGTCAATCAGTACCCCCAGGTCCCTTTCTGCCTGGCTGCTCTCCAGCCACTCTGTCCCCAGCCTGTAGCACTGCATGGGGTTGTTGTGGCCAAAGTGCAGGACCTGGCACTTGGCCTTATTGAACTTCATCCCATTGGAATCAGCCCATCTCTGCAGTCTGTCCATATCCCTCTGCAGAGCCCTCCTGCCTTCCAGCAGGTCAACACTCCTCCCCAACTTGGTGTCATCAGCAGATTTGCTGATGATGGTCTCAATCCCCTCATCTAAATCATCAATGAAGATGTTAAACAGCAATCTATTCCTTCCACTGCGAGTTGAAAATTGCTTTGTTTGTGAACTGTAAGGTTTCACAGTGATTTGGCACCATCATACAAACACCAGGAACTGAATTGCAGAAGTAAGAGTCTGTCCAGGTTTTGACAATGCTGTTGTGTCTCTAAACCCCCAGGCATGGGGTCAGGAAGGGAATTTACTTGCCTTTTATCACTCGCCATGCTTGATGGCCAAGACAAAATACAATATTAATTGCATTTTAGTAAAAACATTTAACATATGTTACCAGAACATGGTCATGAAATAGAAACTGAACTCATATTCCAAGTAATAATGAGTGATGTAGAGACCCAAAGAAATGTCAGACTAAATACTTGGGGTGTATCCAAAATTGCCATAAGCTCATGTTTCCTACAGCTCCTCCATAATTTTTTAACCTTTCATTAATTGTGTCTAGTTTTACTATCATCTTTTTGCAAACCCTGGTGTGTTTAAAAAGAACATATATAATAGCTTTAGCATAGCAGGCTATATCATTGCTAAGCACGAAATTATGAGTTTGTTTGTTTGTGTCATCTCAGGAATGAGTGTATCACTTCTCTTAGGCATTTTGGTGGCATAAAGCCATTAAAACGGCACCAGCAATGACCCCTAGTGCTTTAAAAAAGGAAGCGATAAAAACTTTCTTGTCATGCTGAAGTGGCAGGGGAATTTAGGTATGTTATCCAGAATGCAATTATTCAAGTTGGAGCACAGCCAAGATAGTGAGATAACAATGTGTTTAATCTTATGAAAAGGTGGCATGGGATCTTTAATGGCCATGTTTTGTCGGTATCTTGAATTTATGATGTCTCTGAGAGACAGTTCTTACAGTGCTGTGCTCAAAAGATGTAATTAGAAAATCTGTAATTCTGCTGAATTTTGTTTCAACTGGTCTTTTTTAGAGAGATGTACATTTATTCTGTTTTATTTCTAATCTATTCAATGCAGCCTTGTGATGCTGGGGAGCTAGCCCTGTGAGGAAGCAGCTGGTCTGACCCCATGCTATTCATTGAGGGGAAGCTGTTTCCTTGACAACAGAACTGATGAGAAACCAGAGAACAGCTCTTCTCCAGTTCATATTTCTTTTTCTCTCAGTGTTACAGGCACTCATTAGCTTCTGAGAAGGAATCAGATAGCTGCTATCAGTCCAAACTAAAGCTAAGAGGAATGGTGTAAATCTCACCACGTTTTCAAGATTTTCAAGGTTGTGAGCTTCTGAAGCCTTCTGCTATCAACACTTATTTTCTACTGAAAAGTATTACCAAACTAGGATTTTTTTTCCCCATTTGGGAATTATTCAGAGCACTGTATCAAAACAAAGAAGTGAGGTAAAAGACTAAAAATGGCTGCACTACCTTTGACTCACATTTTGTGCGGAAAGGTTTTGTGTGTGCAAGAATGCATCTTTAAGGGAAGTTTTGTGACTCAGTCAGGGCTATAGAGCTTGTGGACATGGTGAAACCTATACCTACCTTTTTAGTCAAACTTCTGACATTTTGTATTTCCTTAGGAAAAAGGGAAATTGAGAGACCAGAGAAGGTGACGGCCAGATTGGCATAGGAAGTAGGCAGCAAAGGCATGTTGGTGTTTTGATGCCTGTGCAAATAAGACCTACAAGTTTGAGTCCATTATGCCTCACAAAAACTTTCACCCAGGATACTGCCATTTCTCTGACATTTTGCAAATGTTTTTTCCATGAATATCTAGTGAAAATGACTGCATGAGTTGCAGGGCAATAATAAAGAGTCCAGAACTTTTTACTGCCAGGGAAGGGACTCTGGGTTTGTTCTGCAAGTGCAATTCTTATTGTCTTATATTTGATAAGATAAATAATATATACAATTAATAAATACAATTATGTGACACCAAAGCATGGAACTGAGGAATTACTAAAGCAGTAATTCAACAGAACATAAACCATAATTCTTATTTTAGACTAGTACAAAATATTTGAGTAATTGAATTCATTAATTCATAAAGTTAAGAGCAATTTCTTTTCTCCTTCAAAAATGGCATTGCCACAGGTGTTTTTCAAGGCTTTGAGGACTCCCTGTGATCCTCTAAGAATAGATGCTCCCTGGTCAGGGTGAAGGACCTGCTCCCTGGCTGTGCATGGAACATGCTTTCTGCATGTTATAGCCTCACATTACTAAAGCAGAAGTGGCTGTTTGTGTAATGTTTTTGAGAGGAAATGTTCTCTCTCATCTTATGCAAGCTTAGTGAAACTATGCTTACACCAGTCCTGAAGGAGTACTAGGAGTTCAGGTGTGTAGGATTTCAGTTAACAGGCGGAAGTCTGAATATTGGTATTGCCAAAATATGACTTAATGTAGTGTGACTGTCTGGTGGCAAATGCACAGGTATTTGGACTTTAGCTGATGCAGTTTAGTGTGGTTTTAGAACTGGCTACAGTGAGTTGCAGCACCTGAGTGACTAGTTTAACAGGTTTTTGTGACAGGAGCCTGGTTCAGTTGCCCGGATCTAGTACATCTGGTTTGTATGGGTCATAAATCAATGCACTTCTAAAATAAGCTGCCTGAGGTAGCTTAACATTCTGGGCAGACTGTGAGATGTTGCAGACTGATCAGGTAGCATGAAATGCAGGGAATATGCACAGATATCCAAAACTTAAAAATTACGCCTCCAAAGAAATTCTCCATTAATAAACTGAACAAACAGTTTATAGCCATGAATAGGCAGCATAAAGCTGTCATTTTTATTTTTTTTTTCAAAACCCCTGTGCTTTTAAGCATTATTGTGATTAATAGCTATAAAACTTAATAATGGCTATCATGTTACTGTAGGTGGAGCATGCACAGCAGATTTTAATGTCTCAACAATTACTGCTCTTGCAGATACTCTGAGCAGACCACCAATTTTTGGTCTTTGGAGATGCATAAATCCTGGGATATGGCATTTATTTATTTATTTATTTTTCCTATGAAGTGTTAAGGCTGTGGAATGGGTGTATATAAAAGGCTGCTCTATCATGGATTGCAACATTACAAATTTTTATGCAATGTCATGCTCAATTCATGTGAAACTAAAGCTCTTAAAGCTAGTATACACCCATCTTCTTCAGAAAAGGTAGCATCCATCCTCTTGCCCAGCATGTCATTTTACTACAGTGTCATTTCACGAGCAGGCTTTTTTCAAACTTATGCTTTTGGTTGGAAGTGGTTTGGTAACAAAGAATAAATGCCAATTATCTGTATTCAGCTAGAGGCTATCTGTTGATGCTGGGTCAGAGGGAAGGTGCCATGTTGTTAGTATATGATTGCTGTTCACTACATCAATTCATGTAGTCTGTAAAAACAAAAGCAACATTTGAAAAAAGAAGAAAATTGAGCAAGCTGGTGGTCAAAGTCTGAGCAGCAGCATGTTAAATATAAATGTTACTCTTTTATTCTCATGTCTGTGGCATTGGTTTTTTTCAGTGTAGTACAGGACCTTCTCAGTAGTCTGCCGTTGCTTTGTTTTTGTTTAAAACTCCAGCATTTTAACATTTGGGTGATAGGATATCATTTTTCCCTCTCAAGTCCAAATATTGTTTGATCTTATACTCTTAGCAGGGTTTTCCCAAAAAAGCAACCTACAAATATGTTTGGTTTCCTCTCCATTACTGTTATGCGTGACTTGCAAACCTTATCACCAAATTAAATGTGCACAGAAAAACCCTTTATGAAAAAAAAAAAAAAAGATAGTGTTTCTTAAAAACCTTCTAAATTCTGTGCTCTGATTCTACTTTAGAAATGCACTGTATATCAGTTGTTATTATTATTATCTTGGAGCTATAATATGTTAAGCAGTGATCAAGGTGAATGTCTGAATGCAGAACAGCTGTTGTGAGACTGAAGGAGGTGAAGGTAATGTAGTTGTGCATCTCGTATTCAGTGAGAGTTTGGTGACAGAGGAAACCTGTTTCCCACTGTATCTGTAATTTGTAGGAACAGCTAGCCTGGTAAGGCATGGATCACGTCTGTCATCCTTTTTTCTCAGAAATGGCTATACTCAAAACCTCAAAAATTGTAAGCTTGGCTTTTGGAAGGTCAAAACTCAGTTCTGAGGGCCAAAACATGTTTCAGGACTGGAGGAGATGCAGTCTGTGATCATCAGGTTTATAATACCTGGTCAATGTGGAAGGCTGGCTGAGGCCAGATGAGGAATATCGGTGGAACTAGTCTCCTCTTGATGTTCATAACACCTCTCGAGGTCCTATGCAGTTTAACCTGCTCCACAAATCTGACCTATGATTTTGCCAGTCATGGTAGCATTGAATGAGGACAATGAAACACAGTTTGTAAGCAAAAAATCCACTACAGGGACCCCCTCAACCCCACCCTTCTGTTGGAGTTGTAATAAATAGAATTGCAAAAAAAATTAAAGGCTTTAAATATGGATCTGTCCACCAAAGTTCTCCCTCAAGTGTAATCAAAGCTAAATATTTAAAACACAACTGACTCAGCAAGCTATGATGAATGTCGCCATAGTAGATATTAAATTTTACCCTGTATCTAGTACAGAGATACACAAAAAGTTGAAAACTGACACCTGTCTGTCCTTCTAAGGGTTGAATAAAACTCCAGTTCTATGTGGAAAGGATTAATTTGTCCCTTACTTAAATGCTTTTTCTTTCTGGTATAGGACTGCATTTACAGGATATGTGCACGCTTATCCTGCAATGCAAGTTAAACAGTCCCTCTCATTTCAGGAACCTTCCGGGCACGAGACTCTTGCTTAAACTGGTTGAAGTCTGTCTCGAAACGGCAGCCAAGAGATGAAAGAAATGTTCTCCAGATGAGTGTAGGAATGATATTTAATGGGATGCAATTTGCCTAAATGCAATTGTACATGATTAATGTCATGGTACAGCTATCAGAAGAAGCCCTGCTTTGAACAGTGGAGGAGACCTGAACTATTCTAGTCCCTAACCCAGCTCTTAAAGGGGACTGGAATTATTTGTGCCAAAGCCGGCTTGCCAGGTCAGGAGACTTCACCAGAATATTTGTAGCTCAGAAATAGCACTGGCACTGGAGATGATTCAGACTGCCCTTGCTGGAAATTTATATGTGGGCAAGCTTAAGGGGAGGGAGAAATCTTGCATTTCCTTGTGGGAAGTGTTGAGCCAGAAAGAAGTTGAACTAGGATTAACAAATTCTGAGTGGGTGGAGGTGCACAGCACCTGCAGCTCTGTTAGTTTCCATTTGAAGCTCAGGTTTTTGGAAACTCTCCATGCTATGTCACTTTGGAGATAGGATTTTGAAAAATAGCACCAGAAGAAATGGAAACCATCTAGGATGGGATTTTGGTGCTGGATTTGAGGAAGACCTTTCCTATGCATTTGGGCAGGCCAGGGTTTTTTGTTGCCGTTCTAGAAATTATTTGTATATATATGATGTTTGAATTGAAATGCAAAGTTTATTGCTTGAAATGACTGATTTTCAAAAAAAAAAAAAAAAAAAAAAAGAGAAAGAGGTCCCTCTTAGACTTCTCTCATCTGCTGAGACATGTGATCATGAGCTCTTTTTATTCAATTCACTTGAGAGAGAGATGCTGTCTAATTACTGAGAAATTAATTTGAAAACCAAAACTCATACCTTTTATGCATACACTAAACACCCATCTCGTCCTGCACAAATTAGCAAACTGTGTGTGCTCCCTATGGTTTCCCATAGGATAATTTACAGATACACATGAAATTACCTGTTTTGTACATATTTCTAACACACTCAAAAACCCCAAAATGAAAATATAGCACCCACCCATGTTTTAGGAGGTGGGTGTAGAGGAAATTAAGTATTTTTAAGCATCCAATAGTTTGTGATGTTACATTTCTAGATCATATCTACTGACCTAGACATAGGCTTACCTAAGCTCCCCAAGAAGCTTTGTGACTAATGTCTTGTACATATACATATATATATATTTATATGCAGCCTCACACACAATCTGAATGCTTCACACACGACATCAGCCTGTTTTAATTGTGCTTTTTGTCTCCTAAATGGTTACGTATTACAAACCAGGTAAGGGGAGGATCCCTCAAGGTCGTCTGGTCAAACCCTCTCTTAATAAAGAAGGGTGATTTAACATAGGGTGTTTTCTAGTGCTTGTACTAGGCTTCTTTTGAATATCTCAAATAATGAGGTTTCTACTGCCTAGCAGGAAAGACTATTTCATATAATAACAGACCTTGCCAGTAGAAAGTTTTTGTTATTTGTTTCCTAAAGGTCTTTCTCACCCCTCAAACACTGTAGTGAGGCATACACTCTTTGATAAATGTCTTGAAACATCTATAATGAATCCCCATCTAGAAGAAATGCATGAATTTCAGTAAGATGAGGATAGTTAATTATAGAAAATTGAATGAAGATGGAAGGATAAGGCTGAACAATGTCACAATGCTTATTTTTTATCCATGCATCGATTTAAATGAAAAAAAAAAAAAAAAGAATAATTTACTTATCCTTCTGGCATAAAAATACTCTCCCCCTTTCACTTATTTCTGATCAGAAATAAAGAAAGTGGATACTTAACCTGCTCAGAACTCGCTATGACATTGATCCACAATTTTTTTAAAAAATACAACCCACACCTACTTTTCAAGTTCTTAAAATCTACAAATCTTTATGAAATCCTTTGAACTGAATAAGATATATGCTAATAGACATGCAGTTATTTGAGGCCATGCCAAGAGGCTCTTGTAAATCGTGAGCTATCTTAAGAAACCTGATTTTGTGGGAGACAGAGGACTACTCTTATTTAAAACCAGTCTTCATTAGAGAATTAGAAATCCACGTTCACCAGTTGTTTTCAATAATGTTGGGAATGTTTTGCTGTGACAGCTGGGGGACATAAGAGGGTCACAAAATTATACCCTACTGTTATTATTTTTTTAAAGCTTTATACAAAATTTGGGGTTTAATTCTGTGACTAATAAGTGGATATTATGGGACCAGTTTGTATGTGTTGTTCGCATAACTGAAAGGAAAGAAACTGAGCTGAATTTAGATGAAAATTTTGAAAATGTGATAGTTTAGATTGCATTATCTCCAGCTGTATCTCATTTATCTTCCATAGGTCTGTGCTGGTCTGTATTGGCCACACACCCATTATCTTTAAAGATTTAGGAACAAGAACTGGGGAATGCACACTAAAGAAACAGGACTCGAAGTGATATTTCATCTTGGTTAACCTGTGAGAATCAGAAAAAATCATTTCACTTGCTTTGCAACACACTTACTGTACATTAGGCTCAAAGTACACAGATCCTAGAAGCAGGGTATAAAAGGCACAGCTGCAAAGATCGTCAATGAAGGAAGAGTTTTATATGGCCCATGCTGCAAGGGGAAGTGGAAAGGGGAATGTGGGGATTTGAAACGGGTGTGTGAAAATGGGAGAGCAAGGGGGGATGCTTGTACTCTGTAAAGCACAGCAAGCTGCAGCTTAGCAAAAGGCAAGCACAAAATCTGAATGCAAGGAGGAGGGAATGAAAGGTCAAGCAAAGGGGGATGCCTGTATTTAGCCCATCTTTGTCCTTGCTTGAAGGTTGGTGTCATTTGGCTGAAAAAGCAGTGATTTTTGCAGTTGATCTCATTCTTATGACTTCAACCTCCTGTATGTAAGATGAAGGTAAATGCCTAAATGCAGCAGCAGTTTTATTTAAGGACATCCTAATGGTACCCTGTTCTGGAGTTTTCCTCCATTTCAGTACACTGAGTGACCTCTAATCACAAGAAACCTTAAGGTGCAACTTCTGGGGCTTTTGACAAGATCTTTGGCCAGAGTAAATTATGTCAGCTCTAACGGATGCCTTGAGGCAAGACACATTTGTGTTTCATGCTGTTCATGAACCAGTTATAATAAATTCATTCATATTGCATAAATTATTTATTTGTCTTCCATTGTCACCTTCTGCAGATAAGTTAGCTAACAAGTTAATTTGCAGACTATTCATAGAAATACACTGAAGAGAGTATTGAAAACACTTCCTTTTTTTTTTTTT